>ML682040.1:856121-901323 GCA_007922195.1 Podocnemis expansa
GTGTGTGTGTGTGTGTGTGTGTGTGTGTGTGTGTGTGTGTGTGTGTGCGCGCGCGCCTCACTCTCACTGGCTATGTCTCCTCTTAACAATGTGAGTTTGAACTAATTTAGTTTGAAGTAATTAATTCAAACTAATATCGGATAATTCAAACTAAGTTAGTTCAAACTAGCATGTCCCCACCAGAAACCTAAATCAAAGTAGCATGTCCATGCACAGGATTTGCTAGTTCAGCTTACGAGGGGGCCACCATGGGAAGTATGGCAACATTGCACCCAAAAAGGGGCATTCTCCCAGCCAAATTCACAAATTTCACAGACCTGTTGCACAATGCTACAGTGGGCTCTGGGAATTACAGTGACCATCCATTAGAATCATACACCGCTCTTGCACTTTGATAACGGCATGATTATAATTTGGACATATTGCACAGCTGGAAAAAACACTGCCATATTACATCTGGTACACAGATTTCCATCGAAAGACAAAGTCAGAAGTAATGCCAAGAATCTTAACAAGCTAGCTCCAAATGAGAAAGTAGGAACACAAAGAACAGAGTGAGTTCATTCTCCCATACTCACCAAACGTCACCCATTCTGTTCCCTAGGGATTGACAGTGAAGTAGTTCCAATGAAGAACACCATCCAAAGCAATTTTTCCAGACCAGGGACTGCATGTGCAAGGTCCATGGAGCAAATATTATACACAACGTGTTCTGCAGCAAGCTGGAACAACCAGCTGCAGTAACACACCAGGATCCTGTAACACCATTGTTCTTACCCACTGTGTCGGGACACATTACTGTGGTGAGTGTGTCACATACAGCCAGGGCAGTGGTTGGATTTGGCTTGGAAGAGGTGGGCTGTTGTGTCCTGTAGGGTCGTGATATGCCACTAAGTGTGTCACCACCTGCAAAAGGCTGACAACCACTGTGTAGCACACAGCACTGAATTCTGACTCACAATGAAAATTCTGCACTCATTTTAAGTAAAGGGGAGGAGAAAATGAAACTGCAAATAACAGTCAGTTAGCCCTAGTCTAAACTTACAAGGATCCTCAGTGGCAGTTGATGTCAGATACGCAAGGCACGTAAAATACCTTGCTTTATCTGCCAATGACTTTCCAAGCTGCTGAGACAAACTAGGGGAAGCCAACCACAAATACCTTGCAAACAGCTTTCAGCAACTCCAGTTGTGGGGTAGGAGTTGCTGAAGCGATTTTCCGAGAGCAGCAGCGAGTTTATATTCACTGCAGAATGACGACCAGAAGATTCCTCTGTTGGTGGCAATTTTGTCTTCACTAGTATAGGCAAACCCTTAGACTCTCCTTAGAGTCCTTCTTGACTTTTCTATGGCATTCATCACCCTAGTATCTATCTGCTTTACAAACATTAATTGATTTCTTTTCACAACACCCCTGTGGGATGAACAGATAGTATTATCCTCATTTTACAGTTGGGAAATTGAAGCACAGAGATTAAGGTTAAAAAAATCATTCACCTTGGGTACACAACTTGAAATGCATGAGACCTGATTTTTTGTTAACAGTATTCACCAAGATGTAACTTTTTATATGTACAAAGCACAACTCTCTTTAACTTCAGATGCAGCTCAACACCTTTGCAGATTAATTCTTAGGACCTCAAGTCAGGCATCCAGAAAATGAAGAACACACAATTAGTGACTACCTGTGAGAAGTTTGGTTTAAGTGACTGGTCTAATATCACACAGGAATTCTCTTACAGAGGCAAGGATAAAATCCAGTTCTCCAGGGCAACTTTCAGTTGCCTTAACCATGAAACAGCCTTTCTCTTCTTGCAATTCCATCTCATTCACTATAAACCTTCCAACTTCTGCAACCAATGATGCACAGTCCTACAGAAAACAGCCTTCTTCATTACACAGTCGTGATTTATCCCCAGAGCAGGTCTATGCTGTGCACAGAATGAGGCAGGAGGCCTATATAAGAAAATAGTATGTGATCATGTAATTAAAGAATGTATGATAATACTATGCATAGGCAACTTAATTCTGGCATTTCCTGAGTGCTTAATTCTGCAACCTTATTAATATTCTTTAATGTAGTTTTGTGTGTGTGATTGCCTAGGCTAATAAAAAAGTAAATGGATAAATATGGGTAGCATCATATTGACATCCATATGGTTCATAAGCAGGGTTGGAACCTTTAGCTCCACATAACACCCTATTACCACTTGAACGAACATACTAACTGACAGCAGTAGCCGGCGGTCGGTCACACTTGTTACAGATCAACAATAGAGGTGTATCAGATGTACTTTGCCAGAGGGTTTCATAGATATTTGCTTAGAGCAGAGGAAAGATGAGTTCAGTTGCAGGAACCCATTGCAGGCATGGTGGGAAGTACATCAATGTTCATAGACCGTTCTTCCTTTTCTCCAAAAGTTTACACCTTCCTCTCCTCCTCCTCCAGCCTGTTCTCGTACCTGTACTGCCTCCCCCGTCTCAGTTCCATGCTCCATTTTTCATGCTACTCTTTCCAGCCTCAGTGTCTTTGTACAGCTAGTCCTAATTCTTTCCCCTAGACTCCACATTTGAATCTAAGTCTCCTCTACCACCCAGTCAAAGGCTCACTTTCATTCTCAGTCTCACTGTCATTGCACAACCAACCAAATTTGTTCCCTATCATGACTCCCAGTGCCATAAAAACGACTTAAGGAAGGTTATTGACCAGAATCTGGACTTTTATTAAGACAACTTAAGTGCTTCCTTAAGTCAGCTTAATAACACCACCTGTTAAAGTCAACTTAACACTTATATTGACCTTATTAAGTCAACCTAAGTCAATGTAGATGGGGAAATCCGTTAAGTTGACCTAATGGGCCTCTAGACCCCCTTCCAGAGGAGAGGGGGCACTTCTCTGGTGCAATGTGGGACAGCTACCCACAACACACCACTCCTCCATCGACCTAGCACATGCCAGTTTGGACGCAGGCAGTCAACAGGAGTTTTCAATGTGGACTCTGTAAGTCAACTTAACAAGATCAACTTTAAGTCTATTTAAAGTCGACCTTGTTAGGTCAACTTAACAGAGTTTCCAATGTAGACATACCCAAGGAGTCTTGTTCCTTCTGTTTTTGAGCCAGGCACTGACCTCCAGCAGGCTGCCTGGACACCAGCAATTGAACAGCAATTCCAGCAAAAAATCTGCTGGGTCCCCATAGCCCTGAGTTGAACATGCTCAGAATAGTCAGCATGTGGGAGCTATGAGAGCTTGGAACCGGTTAAGTAAAGATGGAAACTGCAGAGTTAGAGATTTTATTTGCAAAGGTCTGTCCAGTCTCTACAAACTGAGATTTTTTCCCAGAGACTTTATTTTGGCCAAATTTGAAGTTTTTCATGCTAACAGAAAAAAATACATCCTGACACAAAGGTAATACTCTGCCCACATTTCAAGCCCCGATCCAAAATATAAACACACTAGAGCTTCTCAGTGAAACACAATAAAAGGATTAATCAAATTAAAACAACATGTTTTCCCCATAACCTGTTCTTGGAGACAAAAACCTGAACCATTCTGAAACTGAACCATTTTGACTGAAACATTAAGCAAACCAACCGACCAACCAACCAACTAAGGGGGGGAAAAAAAAAACAGAGGCAGGCTTCCAGAATAAAAAATTTCAAGCCAAACTTGGAAAGTTGAAGTTTGGAAAAAGTTGGGCAAAGGACCATAAAGTGATGGTTTGGAAACCTTCATAACAGGCACCACTACCAATTCTGCCTGTAAAAATATAAAACAGGGTCTTCAAATTATAGCATACATGGCAAACAGCAATGTAATAAATAGTCAAAGCTGAGAGGAGACAAATGAAAACATAATTATTTCTTTACTGCAATTAAACTTCTTTAACGATAATTTGCATTAAATCGATTACTGCAACCATAGGCGTCAATCTTCCATTTGCTTCACCCACCACAGCTTGAAAAATAGTACTGTGTCATGTGAATTCAATTCAGATCCAAATGACACAACCAGGTGTTCAACTTCAGAGTTGTAGCTTTGGTATTCTAAATGTTTTCTTTCAGATGGTCTTACATAACAACCCAATTAATTTTATTATTGTTAGTTATTATTATTAAAAATACATTCTGAGCAATATTTTAAGTACAGGAGTGAAGCGATAGAAAAGACGATCATTCCCTCTCATATAACTCAAATGCCAGATGGCCTTGTGGTAAGTGGAGGAAGATATCATAATAGCAGTTGCTATTATCAATTCTGCTCAGTGACAAATGTTAAAATTATGAGCATTGATGCTTAGTCATAAAACTTCAATAAATTGTTTAGTCCTACACCACACAATATAAAGGCGTAAACAAAGAAAAAGGTTGCATAAAATCAAACACTAACCTTGCACGCATGAGTATGCCTCAAACTGACCAGTACTTAAGGAAGACAGATAAGAGTCACTTCATTTGCAATTCAGTTCTCTAGTTACAGAAAATTGCATAAGTAATTGTAATTGTAAGTTCCCCCATCTTCAAAGCATCTGACGAAGTGGGATTTTCTCCCACGAAAAGTCATGCAATAAATTTGTTAATCTTTAAGTGCCACAGGACTTCTTGTTTGTTTTAATAATTGTACTGTCCTATCAATGTGTTTTCAATTTCCTTCAGTTACTCTGCATAACATAAATAAGAGTGGTAGTATTTATCATCAGCAGTTGCCAGTCCATCAGCTAAAGAACTGGAGTTCTGGAGCTACATTTTTATTCTGTCTTGACTACAGTTCTCTTTCCCTACTGCACAAGCAATCATTCTGTAAGGTGTTTCAGATGGTAGTAAGAGTCGAGTTCTCCATTGTCCTCCCTGCAGACTTTATATAAGGGGCTCAAGCCCCCATCTGGAAACAGTCACCTAAAACCCCTGTGTTTCAAGGGGAAAAATGAAAAAAAACCAAACTGGTTTTCTGGGTGGAGTCACTCTCATTCAGGATGTGCATTGAGCCTGGAGTGAAATCAGAGGATGACACCTCCCTGACTAAGTGCACAGAAAATCAAAGGGCTACAGATAAACAATATCAACAGTACATGAAGAGTAGGTGATGCTACTCACACACAAACAACAGGACAAATTAAGGCTGGCACAGAAGTCCTCCTATCCACCTAGCTATATGCCTACTTACTTAGGAAAATGTTTTGGATGTCAGAGCATCTTATATCCATCCCAGGAAGTCCAAGGGATAGTTACAATTTCAGCTCTTGCTCTCACACAAAATGTGGCTTGCTCAGATATAGCACTCTTGTGGGTGCTATTCTAATGAAGAGGGCCAAGGAGGAAGCAGGGTCATAGCCAGTCTGATGGCAGTGAACACCTAATTCATGGCTGCCCTGCAAACCCTCACCACCTCTCTCTCCCCAACACACACACTTAAGGCATACCCTAGCTCAGTATACGACTTCGGTACCTCTTTATCTCACACCCATTCTACTACACGGGGCATGTGTAAATTAGGACTATCAGACCGTTAAGCAGATATATACAAATCAGGGCTCTAGTAACCCACACAAGAGACCAACCAGGCCCCCTGCAGGCTCAGCCCTGGAATTGCAGCAGTGCAATTCCCTTCCAATCCCCTCCCCCCTCCACCATCGTTTCCTGAGCTCGGACTTGTGTTGGTGCAGCAGTGAATTTATGCCATTCTCCAGAACCCAAGGGCACCACTGACCCAAAAAGACGGTTGGAGTCCAGGCACGCTGGTCCAGACCCCCTGGGGCTGATCTGCACCCTGAGCCCAACTCAGCCCTAGGTCCCCTGTTGCCAGCAGCCAGTGGCCTGGCCCAAGGTCCTAGGCCTGGATTGAGGCTATATCCTGCTGACAGCAGCTGGCATCCTGGCCCCAAGTCCCCAGTCAAGGGCATGGTCAGATCCTGCCACCAGTGGCTGGCAGCCCGGCCCTGAGTTCCCAACTAAACTTGGGGCACTGGTGCTGGGACTTGTAGTGTTGTAAGTAAGACATGACAAGTAATTCTTCCGCTCCATTCAGCCCCGCTTAAGTCTCAACTGGAGTATTGTGTCCATTCCTGGGCACCTCAGTTCAGGAAAGATGTAGACAAATTCAAGAAAGTCCAGAGAAGAGCAATACAGATGATTAGAAGTCTGGAACACTTGATGTATGTGGAAAGATTGAAAGCTGGGTTTGTTTAGAAAAGAGGAGACTTAGACTGACTTGGCCTTGCTAATTCGCTGAATGCCATGATAACAGTTTTCAAATACCTAAAAGGTTGTCACAAGAAGGAGGGAGAAAAATAGTTCTCCTTCACCTCCAATGAAAGGACAAGAGGCAATGTCCTTAAATTACAGCAAGGGAGGTTTAGGTTGAACATTAGGAAAAACTTCTTAATTATCAAGGTGATTAACCACTGGAATAAGTTGCCTAGACGCATTGTGCGATCTCTATCTTTGGAAGTTTTTAAAAGTAGTTTAGACAAACACCTCTCAGGGATGATTTAAGAGGGTACATGGTCCTGCCATGAGTTCAGGGGACTTGACTCAATGACCTCTCATGGTCTCTTCCAGTTTCTGTGATTATACCCAGAATTAAAAAGATAGTTTTTTGAAAGGGCTCATTCTCTTTTGTACTACTTATTGCAAATCAATTTGCCACACTACATGCATAAAAGCAATGAAATGCTATACCGTATATCATAGAAGGAGATGGCTGGAAATCATGGTAACTTTAGTCCATCATTCCAAAAATGTCTTGTGTGTTTTTTTTTAATGTATTTTCAACATGGAAGCACATTCAAGCTGTCCATATGATGCATCCAAAAAGGCTATTTCACATCTCAAAAATAAAAGTGGCATTTTTGTTCCTGAACTTATCAACATACAAGAAGGAGAAAACAAATTAAGAGAACAATTTCTTGGATACTTTATAGCTAAAACATAAAGGGAATAAGAAAGTCTCCACTGTGTCCCTACAAAAACATCTATGGTTAAAGTTACAGCCAATTGGGCTCCAGCCACCAGGTTCTCTTTGAAGGATCAGGGCCATAGTTGGCAAAAAATTGCTTATCTGCACACTGATTTTTGTGACAAGTGCAGAAAATAGCTTTATGTCTAGCCACATTGCATTTTCAAGTTAAGAGCAAGTGCCTGTTGAACATTCAAATTGAGCTTTAATTCTTTCTCCTCAAAGAGTTAAAATATTATAAGCTACCATAAAAAAAATGCCCATTTACACTCAAATTATAGAGGAGTCTCTTTTCTTTGTCGAATCTCAAGTGTATTTGCACTTAAAAGCTTTCCCTCCCTCTCCCCCCCCTCAAAAAAAAAAAAAAACAATAGTGCAGGTGCATTGCCCTTCAGTGTACAATGTATTTATCCCGGGAGGCAGGAAGTTGGTTTCACACCTGTTTCTTCTTTTTATTTGCTCTTGGCCTGGCTAATTTGCCGAATGCCATGATTGGTACAGCTGAGGCTGTCAAAGAGAATTACCAGTTTGTAAAGTGATGGCCTAATTCTGGCAGTTTAGATCTTGCAATGATTTGCCTTTTGTTCTTCTTTTTGGTAACAGTCTGTTTTCCCTATTACATATAAGACATATCTGATCAATAAAAAGAGGTAGAAATGAAATAGATTACTTTGGAAGGAAAAAACTGCTTTTTCAGATAAATGAGACATTTTAAAATAAGCGCTACAATGGCTCTAAAGAATGGATTACAATCTCAGACCTGAAAAATAACAATATTGCTAAAGGGGGAACTAAATACTGGTTTTCATGAAAATGATCTACTCATTATTAATCTTTAGCGAGGCAGAGTGGGTGAGATAGTAACTTTTACTGGATCAGCTTCTATTGCTGAAAGAAACAAACTTTTTATCTTATTCAGAGCTCTTTTTCTTAAAAGTCTTGTCTCTTTCATCCACGTGAGTTGATCCAATAAAAGATAGTACCTCATCCACCTTGTCTCTCTAATATCCTAAGACCAACGTGGTTGCAATAATGGAATTCATTATTCTTTGTCAGAACTTAAAAACAACATAAAAAGGAGATGGACATAGTGGCTTAGTTGTTTAAAGAGAGAGGATTTGCTGACCATCCAAGCAATCTGACATGCAAGTTGCATCCAGCATCTTGGATTTTCAGCTTTATTAGTGGTACTACCATCTCCCATCCAAAATAAAGTGATAGTCCAAAAATGACATCCATGTGACATCCATATGCAAGAGGTCAGACTGGATGACCATTGTGAGCAGGTGGCTGGCATGGACCAGTCTAAGAATGCCACATTTAGGGCAGTCTGCAAGAAAGAAGGCAGTTCCAAACCTGTTGGTGAATCTAATTATAAAATAAACAAAGCCGGTATCAAAAAACCTTCTTCAGTACCCCATTGGTTAAGCTAGAAGCCAAACACAGTCTACTTTAGGCATTCCAGCCCTTGGCTCCCATTCAGCAACCAAGTCATAGTAATGATATGTGAGGTTCTTACTAATCCTGAAGGATCAATCAATTACCCTTAGGTTAACATGTATCTCAGTTCTTACTCAAATACCAAGGTCAGTCAATCCTTAGTAAGCTAACCAAGGAGTTATTAATAAAAGAATAGACAAGACACATACATAGTTAATAGATCATTTACATACAAATGTTTACAGAGTCCTTATATCAGGTTTGTAGCTGTGATGAAAAGACCATTGCTTTGCAAAAATCTCTGGTCACTTTCAAAAGATTGGAAGGTTCTCAGTTCATTGTTCTAGATGTTCCTTTTCAGTTGTAAATCCACTGTTTAGAGAGTTAGAGCAGTGACAGAGTCAAAATGGACTTTCAAGTATCTTTATTTCCTTTGCCATGTTCATGGAAATGTACTATTTCCCACAATGTCCACAGGCTCTAGCCCCTGTGTATGGAAAACTACTGTCTCAAGATGGAGTCCAGAGTCACATGAGAATATTAAATGCCCGTACACATTTTGCTAAATCACAGGAGGTGGCCATTGGCTTCTTACTGTTCGAGGCATCCACAGGAAGACCTGTTGACCAGGATGAGATTCTTCAATGACTCATTGTCTTAGTGTAGTGTTGTTAATGGGCTATCAACTCATAGTCGTCTACCCAGATACAAAACTATCTGTAGGATGGCGTTACCCGGGAATACCACACATGTTTAAGATACAAGTATGTAACCAATATTTATAACTTCAGATACACAGATGACACATTTATATAAACAAGATAAATGTGCTTAGCAAATCATAATTTTTCCACTGATATTTTACACAACGTATTTTGAACCAGCTTTATGGAAATTGGGTAACAGTTGTCATTAACAGTGATATAAATGGTCAGCTTTCTCATACACAGCATCACAATCATAATGGTCCATTCTGACCTTAAAGTCTATGATTCTATACTGTTGACCAATATTGATTAGTAGTCATTGACATAATTTCAAACAATACTACAGTTTAGACATGCACAATAAAAGGATGTCAAACTCATTCATCGAGCTGGCCAAAGGATAACATTTTGAATTTGGACATTTGAGGTGGAAATGGAATTTTTTTCCCAATATTTTCAGGATTTCCCCCCATTTTTCTCAGTTTATAAAGCTGGTCAGAATGTTTACCTTTTTTTTTGATATCTGACAAAATTTCAATGTTTGAAAAAATGAGAGAACATTTTTTAAATATTTTTTCTTCTTCCCTTCTTTCCTTTTTCTCCCAGTCATATATACTAAGTAGTGCCCACTGTACTGCTGGTAAAGCAGATTATAAAATAATCAGTGGAGTAGGCCATTATATTTCAATGATTGGCCACCTTCTACAGACTCCTCTAAAGATGTATATGTAATTTTCAAAATGGTATTATGTTCAAAGTGGTATTATGGAGGTTTATAAAACTATAGAAACATTTAAAAGTTAATAAAATTTTTGTTAAAGTTGTAAATTAAATGATTTGCATTGCCATATATTTTACCAATTCACCTGACATAGTTTTTGAAATTTTAATAACTAATTCTTTTGATTGATAACAGATACTCTCCACTGCACTAATTTACTCATTACCAGAAAATATTTCTATAACGTGTGACTTGCTTGAAAGGATAATTGTTATTATGTACTATAGGATTGGACAAAAATTTTGCCTGGTGGGCTGGCTGAGGGACCATCCAGCGTGGTGGCTGGGTTGGTGAGCCAGCCCTGGAGCTGGTGGGGGAGCCTGTGTGTTGAGGATAATGCAGCAGCAGAAAGGGGGGGCAGCAGTGCAGAGCCCATGAGCGGGGCATTGAAGTGGTGGAGATCTGGCCGGGAGCCAGCAGGTGCAGCTGTGGAGAGCCACCAAGAGAAAGGTTGCAGAGCTGACTGGGAGGCCAGGGAGTGGTAGAGAGCTGGTGGGTGGGGAGAGTAACAGAGAGCCACCCTGGTGCAAGGGGGTGGTGGAGAGTGGGCCTCAGGATGGGGGAGTGGAAACCCGGCTGAGAGGGTGACAGGCCAAACAAAGAGATGTGGCAGGCAGAGTCTGTCCCACAGACTATATTTTGCCCACTCCTGTTGTACTATTAATATCCATACCCTCACTGAACTGAGTATGTATGGGAGCATCTGAGGAGTAAACTTCTAACCACCAGGACAATGAAGTTCTGGAATTGCCTTCCAAGGGAAGCTGTGCAGCTAAAAAATCCTATCTCGCTTCAAAACTGATCTTGTTAAACTTATGGAGGTGATAGTATGAGAAGACAGCCTAGATTGGCAGTTGACTGATCTTTGACTACTGGTGGTAGATATGACAATACCGAAGATGAAATGATTGATAGGGTGAGTTCTGGGTTATTACAGAGAATTCCCTCTTGGGTGTCTGGATGGTGAGCCTTGCTCACATGCTCAGGGTTTAACTGATCTCCATATTGGTGATGGGAAGGAATTTTCCCCCAGAGCAGATTAGCAAAGACTGGGGGGGGGGGGGAGTTTCAAATAACACTGGGACTTTTTACCTTACTTACTTTCGCCTGAGCATCTGATACGGTGAGGCATATTTTACTCAAGTAGAGGAATCCATGCCAGACACTGCTGATCACCTAACCATATTTTGACCTCTGTAGCTCTCCCTCATAATCCATCTGAAGCAATATCTAGTAAATGAAAGACTAACTACAGGAAAACCAACATGGAGTCTGGTGGCACTTTTAAAGACAAACAAGTTTATTTAGAAAAAAAACACAGAGTCCTGTCGCGATTAAAGACTAACAAATTTATTTATTGCATGAGCTTTCATGGAAGAAAATCCCACCTCGTCAGATGCTTTGAAAATGGAGGAACTTACAAAATGGGAGGAAATAAATGCAGGAGAGTGTAAGTCATGGGAATAGGTCACACTGTAAGAGCAAACCAAAACAGTTGTAAAGATTCAAACGCTGGGGAACAGCATGCAGAGGAAGATGAGGTCAAATCAGCTGTTGTAATGAGAGAAAAATCTAATGTCCCTATTAAGTCCTGTGGCAATGCAATCGAATTTGCAAATAAATTCAATCCCAGAAGCTTCTCTTTGAAGCCTTGATCTAGCATTTATCTATCTGAGCACAACAATTAGCAAATCATTAATGGAGTGATCACAAAGATTGAAATGCTGACCCACTGGTTCTAGAATGTTGTGGTTTCTGATGTCAGGTTTGACGTCTGTGACCCAGTACTAGGTCCTGACCTGTGGTTTGAAAACCGCTGTCCTAGGTTACTGCACAAACTACATGGGACTAGAAACAATGAGCAAGCAGTCATAGATGATATATACATAAAATGCAGGCAGCCACTAGAGCAAGTACAATGAAAGGCAGATAAATTTACTGATTTCTTTGGGGGCAATGGTTATACTAGTGATCTATGGCAGATGTTTTGATTGTCTGTATATTGTGCAGCCCACATGGTTGTGACATGGATCCTTGTAGGTCCACCTGTTTTTGGGACCCCTTGCTCTTTGCTGCTCCATGCTTATCTACCGTTAGCACTTCAAGAAATGAGAAAGGGAGATAAGTAAGTAGTAGTGCTGGAACCCTGCTGCAAAATGGTAGGCAGCCAGCAAAGGAATTAGATTGACTAAGAAGACTAGTGGCATAGCATGATGCAAAATTAACAGGGCTCAAAGTGTGGCTAACAGATAACAGAGAACAAAAGAGCATGTGGTAAAGGGGAGATAGGAACCAGCCTGTAGGCAGTCAGTTTCACAGAACTGTTAAGCTCCAGAGTAGATCTTAAGGCATTAAGAAACTCTAAGAGAAACAAAAAAAGAAAGCTGTGAGCACTCAATGGTGCCAGTTTTCATGGAAATACTCAAAGTGATTCGCAGATTGCCAGAAACCATCAAGAAAGTCAGCCAGCTATATGCATTTCAATCAGAAGAGACCTAAGTAAATGAGATGCTAGCTGCCTGCAGGGGTACCAGACAATTTGGGAATGAAGTTCCATGGGCAAGTGCAGCAGAAGACCAAGTCCATGTTTAGATATGACCAGGGAAGGAACTCTGAGTATAAAGTGGAGCTGAAATCCTGACACGCATAACCTTGGCAAGTTGCAAGGATAAGTGACTGGGAAATGGAAGAAAACATCCCAGAGATTCTCTGAGTACTGCTGTCAGTGACAGCTTTAAGACAAATGAAAAAGATAAACATTCAGACAGAGAAGCCAAGGTAGAATCAATAGATTCCAGAGTTAGGATAGTTTATGGTGTGCTTCTCATATACACATCTCAGGCTTTGGATTCCAGCTGATTCTTAATTGTCATTTGTACAAGTCCAGCAAAGGGCTGTACAGCAAAATCATTACTTAATTTATAAATCTGCACTATTCCTATGTTGTTTCTAAGCTACCTTAAATCCTAGTTTTTGTACGATATTGCAGAAAATGGGAGTAATGAAAGTCGAAGTCCTTATTTTCTGTACTTCTGGAGAAGGATTCTGCATCATGTTAGGTTTTCAGACAAACAGAAACACTTGATAAAGTCACTGAAGATTAAGGAAGGACAATGATCAAATGTTTGATTGTTTGGAGATAACAAATAAGCCATCAATTAATTTACAAAAGTTATCACTGTTAGTAGTTAAGAATTACAATCGCCTTTCCTGAAATAATCTGTGTTGGTTACATAAAATTCAGTGATATGGAAACAATTTACTTATCATAAATTAATGAAGTTGAGGAATACTTTTTAACATAATTCTTACATACAAATAAAGGCTATGTCCACACATACATCATTATTTCAAAATAACCCATTTTGAAATGAGTTATTTCAAAATAATGTCCTTATTTCAAAATAAGTTAATTCAAATTAACAGTTTGTTCATTCAAATTAAGGGAAAGCCTGCTTTCAAAATAGCCGTTGTTTCAAAATGATTATTCTGAAACAAGGCCGTTCGGACGTGTTGTTTCAAAACAGTTGTTTCGAAACAATGTTGTTGTTTTGAAACAACGGGTGTGTTCACACAGCAGTCTTATTTCAAAACAACAGAGGTTGTTTCAAAATAAGAAAGGCCATGTTCACACGACGCACCGTTGTTTCAAAACAATGGGTTCCGTTGTTTTGAAACAACGGCGTTGTTTTGAAACAACTTAAACCCCATGTGGGGTCAAAACATGTTGTTTCGAAACAACAGTGACTCGTTTCGAAATAACTGTTGTCTGAACTTGCTATTTCGCTTTGAGCTTTTTTCCTTAATTCAAATGAACAAATTGTTAATTCGAATTAACTTATTTCAAAATAAGGTGTTATTTCGATACAAGTTGTTTTGAAACAACTTGTATAGAAATAACCCCGTGTGTGAACGTAGCCAATGTGTCCAAATGCCGTTGTTTCGAAACAACTATTTCAAAACAATGGCTATTTCGATTAGATGCAAGGTTTAACAGTTTAGAAATTACGGTGCGTCGTGTGGACATGCCACTTCTTATTTCAAAACAACCTCTGTTGTTTTGAAATAAGAAACCTGTGTGGACATACCCATACTGGTGATGTGCAAAGCACAAGTGGTAAATATTTCCTATTTGTTTAATGGCATAAGGGCATTTGAAGCTTTAAATGCAACCGTTTTTAGAGACTTTAAGTCCTGAAGGGGCCTTTGTGATCATTTAGTCTGACCTGCCAGCAAAAGAAATACAAATTCCTGTTATTTGAGAGTATATATTTCATTTACAAAATTAAATACTGTGTTATAGTTAAATAAGAATTCTTCATGGCAAAATCATTTGTCAGCCTGCCATATTTTTACTAAAAGAAATAAAAGGCTGTAGTTTCTCATAGTGTTTAGTCATTCAGTACTGTTACGATTGTGAGAGATTTGATCTTCTCCTAAAAGTTCAGTTTAATTCCTGAAAAAAGAAGAAAAAAAAAGCCTGCAGGTCACATTAAACAATCCTCACAGCTTTAAATTTTGTGGGTGGATGGCTAGGGATCGTTCAAATTTCACAGGTTTCCTGCAGGAGTGTCATTGCCCTGGGGAAGGACCTGGGGCACTGGCCCAGGCCCTGCCCCTTGCCCCACCCCCTGATCGCAGGCCACGCCCCCAGTCAGGGACAGGGCAGGGAGAAGCAGCTGTGGCTGTGGGGCACCCAGCCGAGGGCACCCCTGATTTCTTGAAAGTTCAGCTCTAGCAAGCTCAATAAAGGCCCAATTCTCTTTGGTTGTGAGGAGGGCCGGCACAAGGGGTTTTGGCACTGTAGGCAAACTGTGACTTTGGCAGCCTCCTTCCACATTTTATGAGATAATATATTAATATATTTTTTCAAATAGATACAAAAATCAATTCTGTCTAATTTAGTGCCCCTCAAAGCCTGACACCCTAGGCAACTGCCTAGTTCTCCTACATGGTTGAGCTGGCCCTGATTGTGAGCATCTTCCAACTTAATTAGAGGGCACTTAGCAACAACATGCAGTATCAGGGCCGAAATGTGAGAATTATTCTATAAAATTACCACTGGTCAAATTAACAAAAGAGGCACCAGTTCTCAGTGCCTGCTATAAGAAATACTGCTCTGACTTTCTACATCCCCCAATGTGGCAGCTAGCTATAAAGGTTGTGCCAGAGGTACTTTTCCACCTCTATTAACGGTGATCTGTCAGGGTTGCTAGTCAGAAACACTGTACATGTCCAGTCTCATTTCCCAGCTAACATTCACTTATGTGTCATCTCTTTTCCATATCTGGTAAGGTCACTGCTGAATGACCCACCTTTGTATCCCTACTATCTTTGGAGGAGGGAGGAAATGGAAGTGAGAGAAAATTGTTGTTCGTTTCTTGATGACCTGTGCAACATCATTTTTACAGCTGTTCCATTGCCTTCTCCATCATCACCTACATGAGAACAATGTGCTTACTCTGAGACAGCTTCTTCCTAGACGTAGTGCAGGTGTTCAGAAAGCCGGAAGGCACAAGGGAACTTCTGTCTGTGCAAGTGGCCAGATAGTGAGAGGGAAGCAACAAACCCCACCCAAGGGACAGTGCAGCTTGTCTATGTCCCTGTGTGATGGGAGGCTTGGGGATGGATTACATCCACCCCAGCCTTAGAATCATAGAATCATAGGGTTGGAAGGGACCCCACAAGGTCATCTAGTCCAACCCCCTGCCAAAAGAAGCAGGACCACTCCCATTAGATCATCCCAGTCAGTGTTTTGTCCAGCTGGGACTTGAACACCTCCAGAGATGGAGATTCCACCACCTCCCTAGGCAACTTATTCCACTGCTTCACCACTCGCCTAGTAAGGAAGTTTTTCCTAATATCCAGCCTGGACCGCCCCAGCTGTAACTTGAAACCATTGCTTCTCGTTCTGCCCTCTGTTACTACCGAGAACAGTCGAGCTCCCTCCTCCTTGGAGCAACCCTTCAAGTAGTTGAAGGTTGCTATCAAATCCCCCCTCAGTCTTCTCTTCTGCAGGCTAAATAAGCCTAGTTCCTTCAGTCTTTCTTCATAGGGCTTGTGCTCCAGCCCTTTGATCATTTTGGTTGCCCTCCTCTGGACTCTCTCTAATTTGTCCATGTCCTTTTTGTAGTGGGGAGCCCAAAACTGGACACAGTATTCCAGATGTGGCCTCACTAGTGCAGAATAGAGGGGAATGATCACATCCCTCGATCTGCTGGTAACACTTCTTCTGATGCAGCCCAGTATGCCATTGGCCTTTTTGGCAGCAAGAGCACACTGCTGACTCATATCCAGCTTCCCATCCACCATGACTCCCAGGTCCTTTTCTCCAGTGCTGCTATTTAGCTGATCACTCCCCAGCCTGTAGCAGTACATGGGGTTTTTTCGTCCCAAGTGCAGGATTTTACACTTATCCTTGTTGAACCTCATGAGATTCCTCTTGGCCCACTGCTCCAGTTTGTCTAGGTCTCCCTGAATCCTGTCTCTGCCCTCTAGGGTGTCTACCGTTCCCCCCAGTTTGGTATCATCTGCAAACTTACTAAGTGTGCAATCTATCCCATCATCCAGATCATTAATGAAAACATTGAACAGAACTGGCCCCAGGACCGACCCCTGGGGCACGCCACTTGTTACTGCCTGCCAACTTGACATGGAGCCATTGATTCCTACACGCTGAAACCGTTGTTCTAGCCAGTTTTCTATCCACCTTACAGTCCATGCATCTAACCCATACTTCCTTAATTTGCCAATGAGAATGCTGTGGGAAACCGTATCAAAAGCCTTGCTAAAGTCAAGGTATATGACATCAACGGCTCTTCCCGCATCCACAAATCCAGTCATCTCATCATAGAAGGCGATGAGGTTGGTCAGGCATGATTTACCCTTGGTAAATCCATGCTGACTATTCCTGATTACTCTATTTTCCTCCAAGTGTTTCAGGATGGATTCTTTGAGAAGCTGCTCCATGATTTTTCCAGGGATTGAGGTGAGGCTGACAGGTCTGTAATTCCCTGGATCGTCCTTTTTGCCTTTCTTGAAGATAGGTACTATATTTGCTTTTTTCCAGTCCTCTGGCACCTCCCCTGTTCGCCACGAGTTTTCAAAGATAATGGCCAACGGTACTGCTATCTCATCAGCCAGCTCCCTCAGCACCCTCGGATGCAGTTCATCCGGCCCCATGGACTTGTGCACATCTAGTTTCTTTAAGCAGTCCCTAACCTGACCTACTGTCACCAAGGGCCTCTCTTCTTCTCCCCAGTCCCCCGTACCTAGTGTAGTGGGCTGGGAGCTGACCTTGCTTGTGAAAACTGAAGTAAAAAAAGCATTGAGGACTTCAGCTTTTTCCTCATCCTCTGTCACGAGGATGCCTGCCCCATTCAGTAAGGGACCTACACCATCCCTGATCCTCTTCTTGTTATTGATATACTTGTAGAACCCCTTCCTGTTATCCTTCACATCCCTTGCTAGTCGCAACTCCATTTGTCCTTTGGCCTTTCTGATTTTATCCCTGCAGTCCCGAGCAATGTCTTTATATGCCTCCTTAGTCATCTGTCCTAGCTTCCACTTCCTATAAGCGTCCTTTTTATGCTTCAGCTCAGTGCAGAGCTCTCTGTTAAGCCACAGTGGGCGCCTTCCACATTTGCTGTGCTTTCTCCTTATCGGAATTGTATCTTCCTGTGCCCTTAGCAGGGTTTCTTTAAAATGCACCCAACTCTCTTGGACACCTTTCCCCTTCAGATCAGCCTCCCAAGGGATCCTGCCCATCAGTTCCCTGAGGGAGACAAAATCTGCTTTTCTGAAGTCCAGGGTCTGTGTTTTGCTTCTTTCCTTTAATCATCAACTTGAACTCAATCATTTCATGGTCACTGCTACCCAGGCTGCCATTGACCTCTACTTCCCTGATAAATTCTTCTCTATTTGTGAGCAGCAGATCGAGAGGCGCAAGGCCCCTCGTTGGTTGCTCCAGCATTTGTACCAGGAAGTTGTCCTCAACACTCTCCAGAAACTTCCTGGATTGCCTGTGCACTGCTGTATTGGCCTTCCAGCAGATGTCAGGGTAATTGAAGTCCCCCATGAGAACCAGGGCCTGTGCTCTAGAAACTTCTGTTAGTTGTACACAGAATGCCTCATCCACTTCCTCCTTCTGATCTGGTGGTCTGTAGCAGACACCTACCACAACATCCCCCTTGTTGCTCTCCCCTCTAAACTTAACCCACAGACTTTCAACTGGCTTGTTTCCACTTTCATAATGGAGCTCTGAGCAGTCATAGAGCTCCTTTACATATAGTGCTACTCCTCCCCCTTTCCTTCCCTGCCTGTCCTTCCTGAACAGTCTATACCCATCTATTGCAGAGCTCCAGTCATGCAAACTATTCCACCACGTCTCTGTTATCCCAATCATGTCATAGTTCTTTGTCTGCGCTAGTGCTACCAATTCCTCCTGCTTGTTTCCCAGGCTCCTTGCATTTGTGTATAGGCACCTAAGATACCCAGCTGAGTGCCCTACTTTCCCATTTTGACATTCAATTCTATTGTATCTACCTCCCTGGATTTTCTTTTGGTGTTGACCTCCCCCACCTGCCTCAGGCATTAGGGCTTCATTAGAGCATCTAAGAAAGTTATTTGATTCCCCCCGCATGTTCCAATTATCCTCTCTTCTATCCCTGTAGTTACAGTCCCGGCACCCCCCAAGTTCCATCCCATCCCCCTGGTCTCCCACGTAGTCACTTACCTGTGGGCTTTGGTCTCCTTCCCCCTTCAGACCTAGTTTAAAGCCCTCCTCACTAGGTCAGCCAGTCTGCGTCCAAATATGCTCTTCCCCTTCCTCGAAAGATGGAGTCCATCTCTGCCTAGCAGTCCTTCTTCCTGAAACAGCAACCCATGGTCGAGGAAGCCAAAGCCCTCCTGACGACACCATCTTCGCAGCCAAACGTTCATCTCCAGGATGCATCTGTCTCTGCTCAGGCCTCTACCCTTGACCGGAAGAATCGAGGAGAACACCACCTGTGCTCCAAACTCCTTCACCCGCGCTCCCAGAGCCCTGAAGTCACCTTTGATCTGCCGAGGATCACCTCTCGCAGTATCATTGGTTCCTACATGGATGAGAAGCATGGGGTAGTAGTCAGAGGGGCGGATGATTCTCGACAATCCCTCCGTAACGTCTCGGATGCGGGCACCTGGCAGGCAGCATACCTCTCGAGAGATCTTGTCAGGGCGACAGACGGGTGCCTCCGTCCCCCTCAGAAGTGAGTCCCCAACCACCACAACTCTACGTTTCCTCCTAGCTGTGGTGGCTGTGATCCTCCCAGCCTCGGGGGTGCATGGCCTCTCCTCTTCCACCTCCTTCACCGTCTCTAGCACCGCATAACGATTCTTCACCACAACAGAGGGTGGGTTTTGGGCAGGGGTGGAGCACTGCCTACCGCCAGAGGTAACCAGCTGCCAGTGTCCTCCCCCTGCCACAGGCTCCCCATCCAGCTCCAGTGTTGTGGCAGTAGTCTCTGGTACCTGGTCAGTGCCCTCCATCTTGCACTTCTCCTCGTGGATGCTGTCGAGGAACTTCTCCAGGGTGTGGATACTCCTGAGCCGAGACACCTCCTCCTGCAACTCTCCCACCTGCCTCCTGAGAGATTCCACCAGCAGGCACCTGTCACATCGATTCATCTCCCCAGCCTGATCGTTGGAGACAGGGAACTGCAGGCTGCAGTCCCTGCAAGTCCACACCAGGGTCTGGGTAGAGATATCTATGGTCAGGATGTCTGTCTGGCTACAGGCACAGGTAGAAGAGACAGAAGGGGTGCTGGCAGCAGTGCGGGTCCTCTTCACCATCGTGGTGTCACAAACTCCCTCTCAAACTCCCCTGTTTGCTGTCCCCTGTTCGCAAGCTCCCTCTGGTCGCTCAGCCACTGGCTTTTAAAGCCTTCTCTGCCTAGGTCAGGCCTGGCCCCTTGTTAAACACACAGGGGAAGGCTGATCACAAGGCTGATTGAGGGTGGTGCACAAAGGTGATCAGGGAACAATGGTGCAAGCAGAATGCACCAGCCCTGCCTCTGGCTGGAGTCTTCACACTGGTTCTAAGATTTTTCTCTTTAGTTTCTACACCTTTTTCTCATTATGGCCAGAACTACTGCATGCCAAAAGTCTGCTACTGTTCTGTTTTTAGTCTTAACACCACTTTTTTGATCAGATGGTAGAACATGCACATGACGCAACACCAGAAATGAAGGAAACAGAGAACAGAATGGAATCCCTACATTCAAGAATGGATGGGCAAAAACCTTGTGATCAGGTTACACTGTATCATTAATAGGTCCAGAAGTATTCACACAGGCTATGTCTACACCTAAAACCTTAGTTTGGATTTGCTTAATCTGAACTAAGTAGTTCAAAGTTAGTTTGAACTAAGTGGGTTCTTTTTCAGTTTGAACTAGCTTCTTAGTTCAAACTAGCCTATAAGACATTTATTTCGAAATAACTCATTTTGAAATGGGTTATTTCGAAATAATGATGTATGTGTGGACATAGCCTTAAAGATTTGCACATCAAATGCCATCAGTCTATAAGTAAAAAGATATTTCTTCTATTATCTTGACCAACTCTCTGGGCTCTGACACTCAGTCTGGATCCTGTCCATCACAATCACTAACAAGGATTCTGCAGGCCAAATCAGATTCTGGGTTACACTTGTACAATTCCCCCATTTAATTACATCATCAGTGACCTATTGCTTTCAATGAGTCTGCACCAACAAACTGATTGGAAAATGATAAACAATTCATTTGAAACAATTCCATAAGAATCCAGCTCGTCTTCCTAGTTATATTGTCTCTCCGGGTCTAATAGGAATATTCAATATTTGAAATGTCTGCATAACCCAATAAATGAAAAAAATATTGGGCGTGGTATCTTCAATGGGTGTAAATGGATGTAGCTTCAGTTCACCATAGCTTGCACTGTTTCGCACCATTGCAACATGTGGCTCAGAATTTGTAGCACCAACACACAAGTAAAAATAAAATAGTTACTTATTTGCTTGTACTTCACAGCTAATTTGAACATTTATCCCTTGAAGCTAAATTGGTGAAATTAAGTCTTATGACAGTTTTTCAAAAATAGGAAAAATCAAAACCTATTTATTACAATGAGATTCTGTTCATTGTGGTCATAAATGAAAAGCAAACCTTATGCTAGTATGCAGATGATTCTTGTATATCACAAGGGAGACTGCAATTCAAGATCCAAAGGTAAACTACACTGCTTGCTGGATAGTCTTTTGTGTGCTAAATGTTACCCACATGATCATCATTTGTCCTATTTGCTGAAAAACACACTTGTTTTATAATGAAATACCAATTATTTTGATTGACTCTAAAAGCCTGATCCAATTTATATAATTCTTTAAAAAATATCTAAGAAATGAGCTGGTACACAATGGTTTAATAAGACACTTTTTACAGAATTCTAGTTAATACAATGGGAAGCCAGAGAGGTAACGCAATGCATCATACTGAGATAACCATCTAAATAGTACAGCACAGTACTGAGAGAAGTAAACAATCTGAAAGCAGACAGGTGGTAGAAAACCATAGCAACAAAGGACTGGGCAATGTGGTACAGAAAAAAAGAGCTCTCCATATGTACCATTTGTCTTCAATCTAATGTAAAACAGTACCCTGCTTCCTGCATGTATCAGTATTTATGTCAGTTAAGTTATAGCCTTCTCTCTCTATATATACCATTTTTACTTTCTTTGTACCTGTTGCCTTGTCTTTCATTTTCAATCAAGTCTGAGCATCCAATAACTACTTGGAGATCTCAGCCTCTCAAGATCAGGCCCAGGGTGACCTGTTTCTCACTTTCACTGTAACATTATCATACCTCCATCTTCTTTTTCCACCATCATACTTTTCCTCATATTACATCCAATAGGTTTTGCTGCACTCATTACTGTTCCACTTCTGAGCTTATTCTGCCCATGCTTCAAACAGATATTTTCCTCTGTTACACAGAAGAAGTACCACCTGCTGGACATACACCAGCTGCAGCATTTTCACTTGCACACATTGGCTATGTTCACACGTAGCTGCTTATTTTGAAATAAGTTATTTCAAAATAAGCTAATTTGAAAAAAATCCTTAATTCAATTTAATTTAAATTAAATTAAGGAAAACCAAGGACACAAGACTTGCTATTTTGATTGAGAAGGGGGCACTCTGGGAGGTGTGGCAACATGGCCCCCTGGCAGGGCCATGTTGCCAGCCATTTCCCTTCCTGGTTCTCACCCAGAGAGCCAGGCAGGGGAAAAAGCCCTCAGGGCAGGGATCCCCCTGCCCTGCATCCCCCACTGCAGGTGGGGCAGCGGGGGAGGGACTATGGGGCACCCTGACTGCAGGTCCCCCATCGGCTGGCCCCGCAAGGGGAGGCTTGCCGGCAGCCAGAGGGCAGTGGGCATGGGCACCAGCTTCCCCTGCTGTCCCCGCTTGCAGGCAGCAGGGGGGGGCAGCTTGCCAGGGATGCTGGCTGCTGGCAGGCGGTGCGTGCCAGAGACCACTTGTCCCTGCAGCCCTGGTCCCACGGCTGCTCAGGGCAGCAGGTGCCAGAACTTGCTTACCCCTGCAGCCCTGGCCCCTGCTGCCACTAGCTGGCAGTGTGGAGCCAAATCTGGCCCCAGCTGCTCCCAGCCAGTGGCGCAGAGCTGGACCTGGCCATTGCCATCAGTGGCGGATCAGGTGCTGCAGGACCCCTGGGCCTCTCCACTGGTGCCCACCCCCCACTGAAGGGCATCTTGCCCCACCAGCAGGCCAGCGCTGAGGGGACATCTAGGGCTAAGGCCAGCTGCGGCCTGGCTGGTCGACCCCGGGGGGCGAGGCAGGGCTGACTGCCACGCACAGTGCGGCTTCTGGCCACACTTGAGCTGTGCCACTCACGCAACAGTCAGCTCTGCCAGCCCCCCATCCCTGCCCCGCCCAGGCCCCATGGGGTGGATTGGCCAGCTCAGGGGCAGGGTGAGACAGAGATCTGGCCTATGGGCTGGCTTACCCCACCCCTCTGGGCAGATTGGAGCAGGAGCTCAGAGGCCAGCCTTAGGCAGGCTGGCTCCCCTCCAGTGCCACGGGCCATGCAGAGGGGCCCTGGCTCCAGAGGTGCCCTCTAAAATGGGGTGCCCTAATTACAGTCCTGCTTAAACACTAACAAATTTATTTATTGCATGAGCTTTTGTGGGAGAATATCACAGTTCTTCAAAGAATCAGATGAAGTAGAATTTTCTCCCATGACAGCTCATGCAATAAATAAACGTGTTAGTCTTTAAGTGCCACAGGACTCCTTGTTAGTTCTCCAAGGATTCAACCACCCACCGTTCCAAGATGTTTGCATCTGAGTAGGCAACCACTAATGTCTGACAGCACATTATTGTCCTTGGTTTGGCAGATATGTGTCACAGCCTTTATTAATTCATGGCTGATTCTCTACATGAGGCATTCCATGATGTAGCAGTTTTGGGTCAGCCAGAAGTCACAAGCCACATATGCACAGATTTTCCAAAGTGTCACAACTTTTCCACTGCATTTCATTTTCTTCATCCTTTTAGATCTCTGTGATTTGCATTCTTCCTGTCCCAAATCTTTCCATCTTAGTAACTGAATCAACCAGTAACTAACCTACAAATAATTGATTCTCACCACTCTGTCCACCAACCTATTCATACCTTAGCTTGGTTTGAATTAATTTAGATGGGAGTCTGAACTCCATTACCTAGCCATAAGATAAATATTCTATTGGCATCCAGAAAGCAGGTTTTTCAGTCCTGCTCCATTAATGTGCTTCAAACTGTTCTATAAGGGGCAAGAAGGTGCTTAATTCTCAATTCCCATTCAGTCCTTAGCCTCTCCATTAAGGCTGCCAGTTAGTTCCACTGTGTAATGGTGGGTAGTGCAATGTTATAACCTATTCATGACTCAGATCACCAACTAGTATTTATATAGGCCTCTGTTCAGCCATCAAGTGAGAATGAGTTTTTACTACTACCAACCTGGGCACATGACTTCTGTTTTAACCACAGTACTTCTCTGGAATTTTATTGATCAAGAATCTAACATAACACAAGGCTGTGAGATAAAGAAGACGATGGGTATCTGATGACAGTCTTCAAACAAGTTATGGACTATAAAGAGGACGGTGAGCAACTGGTCTCAATTACCACTGAAGGTGATGACAAAAAGAAAACTGATTAATCAGCAGAAATGGAGATTTGGGTTAGATATCAGGGAAAACTTTTCAACTACGAGGGTAGTTAAGATGCAAAACAGGTGTCCAACAGAGGGTGTAGAATCCCCATCATTGGGAGTTTTCAAGAACAGGGCGGACAAACACCTGTGAAGGACGGTTTAAATTTGCTTGGTCCTGCCTCAACAAAGGGGCTGGAGCTGATGACTTCTTGAGGTCCCCTCCAGACCTACATTTCTATGATTTTGTGCAGAGAGAGAGAGGGCTCAATTTCACATACAGCATACATCCAAAAGGCTTATCAAGTATTTAAGCATTTAATGATAGATCAATTAGATAATTAATACACTCGATTCCTTTGGAAATATCAATCACATTGACATTAAAAGCAAATAATGTGATTACAAACAGCATAACCATAATGATTAATTGAGTAAATTGAAGCTTTTCTCTCTATTGTAACTGCTTTAAAACATGACGTTTATGCTTTAAAATAAAAAGGCTTATAGACGATGAAGTGTATGTTAGCCTGCTGAGCATAAGTGAAATTTTTAATTAAAAATGTATGTTTTCAAGATAGAACCACTTCCTGTAATGTAGGATAATGAAGAGATAATGTTCCTGGCAGAGGTGTAGAACTAACAATAAGTGGCTTTTTGGGGCGATTAAATGCCAAAACAAAGCCTAAGTGTTTGAAAATTGCAAAATCCATTTATTTATCAGTATGCTCCAGTTTGCTCCTGTTATCCTGCAAAACAAAAGAGATCTAGCAAAGTAAAGAAAGAGGAAGAGACAGAAAGACAGACAAAGAAAGAAAAAACAAGCTTATTTTCTTGTCTCATGGGAATATGGAAGTCCTGTATTGCTCTTGATTATGTGGATTTTCCATTCATATCCTACCGGAAGTATTCAAACTGAAATTCATCCCTTCGTAAAAAGTCAGTACGAGGCCTCTGTATCAAGTGGTGATCTTCTGTTTGTAAGACTATCACCTAAAAGGAAGGCAAGGCTATAAAAATGAATAATTATTTGAGGAAACAGCTGGCATAGAGAAAGGTTACAATATGGCTGGCCACATAAATGGTCCAATCCTACAGCCCTTAGCATTCCTGAAACCATTGCTGGTTTTGCCTGTATATACAAACTCCTAGCACAAGGTAGTTTTCTATGTCCTGCATTTAAGGTATACTTTTTTTTTTAATCTTACTGAGCTTTGAATAAGTGCAGCCCATTTGTCTGACAATACCACACAACAAAATACATTAATAAAAAACTGAAAAAACTGAAATTCAATGTGTAACATTTAAAGATAACTAATTTTTCATTTACCATTTAAAGGTAACAATAATATCTCATCTACCAAGCATTTTGTTTATTGGTTACATGTTTCCAACACACCATATATGGGCTATTAAAACTTAAAGTTCATAACGAAGAATACACTGGCTCCATGCATAGGAGTTGCATTCATACTCTAAGTTGCCTGTATCTATTTATTTTATCCTTTATCAAACTGTAGTTCAATTAGTACAATGACCAATGCAATTAATGGACAGAACATGATACACCAGTGAAGTTTCTGTGGTGATAATTGTGATGCACAGGTACTGTTTTTAAATCTATAGAAAGAAGCCAGAAAGGAGGTAGCTGGGGCAGGATTGAGGTAAAAGTTCTGCAACGAATAAGAGACAGAGAGAAATACCTGTAGTAGCTTTAGAGCAGTGGTTCCCAACCTGTAGTTCAGGGACCATGAGGGTACTACAGGTGGTCCATTGTGGGGGAGCGGGGTGATAATAACTGCAAGAAAATATACTGCAGGTAAATGTACTGTGATGAGTGCAATATGTTTGTGAGTAAGCATAACAAATTATTAGAAATAGATGCATTTTTAATACCCCTTGATACACAAGTTTGCTCCCATCAGTCACAGGCTATGTTAAAAAAAGTTTAAAACAGCTTTCTTACATGGTGGCCCACAAAAACTTTCAATGACGATGTAGTGGCCACATAAAGAAAAAATTTGGAAACTACTGCTTTAGAGAATACTTCTTCTTGTTGTAATAAAATCCTTTCTTAAGTATTACAACTAAGTGAGACTTTGTGTTTGTTTTCCCTGGTAGTGTCAGTTGTCCGTCATGTGTGTATTCTCACTGTGTGCTGTTCCAGCCCTGCTCAGATAGCCAACACAGCAGACCTCAATCAAACTGGTCTAGAAGACCACAGACTTGGTTCCATAGCAAAGGTATTTGGCCATATTTATTGACAATGAAGCATGACAATAGCACCTGGAAGACTCTACAGGGATACTGACACATGATGTATGCCAATTACAATGGACTCAGGTAAGTGAATGGCAGGACTTTCCTTTCCCCCGTTGGCTGGTCAAAGACACATCCTCTTATACACTCATAAAAATGTTATTTCACCCCTCCAATGTGGTTAGTTACCACCTTTTACCTTGTACCTGTTGGTCCAATCAAAACTTCTTATCTATCCTGCGTTCATCCTAACCATATCTAAATGAGGAATCAGTGTGTCCTTGTTTCATCTTCAGGGATGTGTTTACACCAGAACCTTGTATTAGGGTGTTCTATTACTATTCAACTGTTTACATCAGGGGTCGGCAACCCCCCCGCATGCATGCCAAAGCTGGCACATGCACCTATGACAGAGGCACGCAGGGCTCCTGGCCCTGTGGCTGCTCCCCTTGCTGGCCCCATCCCCAGTGGGGCCTCAGGCTGAAAGAGCCAAATGCATGTGTGCTACTCCTGTCCCCTGCTAGCTCTGCTCCCCAGCTGGAAGGGAAGGGTCAGCAGGGAAAAAGTCTGTGGCTTCTGGCCCCTGCTCATCCTGGCCCCAGCACCTGTTGAGGGTTTGGGGGGCAGGGCTGATACAGGGGCCAGCAAAGATTGCCAACCCCTCGTTTACACGAATACTTAGTGCCTAGGAGAGCATGTGTCTTTTGCAACACTAACCCTGTTCTTGCCAAGTTCACGTTTTGGACGGTGAATCTAAAAGCAGGCATCTGCTTTGTAAGAGGGCAGGGCCTGACTTGGCCCAACTCTTACTAACTCTGCTTTATATTAGCAGGGTCTTAGCCTTTATACTAGACCTTTTACATCAGGCTTCACTTCTTAGGCTTTCTCTTTGTACTATATCTGGCGATAGTAAGAAAGAGTAAAGACACTTTATATTTAAGAATGAGACTCTAGAGATGACTGATTAAAGTATGTAGTCCATTGTATGAATAATATGATACAATGTATTTTTCATTGCTTCATTAAGTCTACTTTTAAATGGTGCAAGTAGTTAAGTTTAAGGTTACATGAGAGATGAGTCTGCTTAACTGACAGTGTGGAAAGTGAGTCAATTCCTGCAAACAAAATGAAAGAAAGAGGACTTCCAAAGTACATTTCAAAGGAATGAAATTTTTTTGAGAAGTAGGGAAAATGACAAAAAAAATGTCATCTTAAAAGCAATAATCTCACTTTTTTGTAAACTGCCTGAAGATAGCCTTGTATTTTGAGCTTGGATGAGCCTCACAGTCACCATGTCATGTGTTCGTGAAACTTCATTCTGTCAACAGCAGATTTATAGTTCACCACTAATTCTGAAAATGAAGAGTTGGTACGAACTGTGTTAACCATAACCTCAGGCTCTTCCTGCAACTGTGATCCACCCACGCCATGCAACCTTCACTGAATATCATGTTAACACTTTTCCTCTGTGCATGGCTGTTATACTGTATGTGAAGAGCAACAGTCAAATAAGCCCAAGAACCAGCTGCACTCTGCTTTTTAACTTATCTTTCAGACTTTGCATACTGACCAAATATTCCATTGGCAAGACAGTAATTATTTTAAATTTATTTAGCAGTAACTCCCATGGTAGGCACTTTGCAGGCAAGGAAGAAGGCAAAGTCTCTGCCCAAATGACTGTACAATTGTAAATGAGGTATTCTGACAAGCATTTCAAAGAATAGACACCTGTGATCCATAGCGGGAGCTAAATTATAGCTTAATAAGTTTGCACAATAAGTACCAGCTCCTAAGCAAACACAATGGTTTATAACACTCATTAAAATTAATCTGGAAAAGTCCTGTGAATTTGGGCTAGCTGTTCAAGGCAGTTGTATATATTTTAAAATCGTGGCCATCAAATTATTTCGTTTTATATTTGTTGCAGGCTTTTGGGCTATAGCTACAATAGCTCAAAGATTGTTTACAGTACATGCCTGTTCACTAAAGCAGAGTTACTACTTTTGCTTCCAGGAAGAGCTGAAACCAGGAATGGCCAACTTCATTTTGAACTCATTCAGACTTTATGGATTTGAATGTTTTATCTGAATGTTTACTGTATTCATGGTTTGTTTTCTTAGGAAAACATGAGAAAAAGAACGGTCAAGGCTTTTAAAAAAGAAGAAAAGAAAGAGTGTGAAGAAAGCAGCTGAGAGGAAAGAGAAATTCAAGTGAAGCCATAAATATAATATAGTTGCAGTGTAAACTGTGGAACAATTTCTTTTACCAGTTTTAAAACAAAGGGCTAAAATTCTCTCCAGAATATATAATATAGGTTTCATTTTAACTAGAAAAATGTGTTGCTGTTGTTTTAATTTAATTGCTCTAAAAAAATAACTGGATTTAAAGTACTAGATATAAAAGGTTGCAAACTCAAAATACAGTAATTATTTTAATCCAGGTAGTTTGAGAGGTTCACACATTCTCAAACTCCATGAAGTCAGTCTCATGCATAATTCAAAACCCATTTACACCAAGGATTTCCACCAGCAGCCACATAGTGACCAGATACATTACCCAGTCACTGTTGGGCCATTGGCCATTCTGGCAGCAGTTTCCAATCTGTTTTGGCAACAGTTTACAATTCTTCCAGAAATCTTAGTTGATATATCTCACAGAGAATTTTTCCAGCACCGTCTTGTCTTTGCATGTACAAAAGGAGGTAATGGCACTCAATACCTTTAAATATAAGGCCAGGTGTAAACATTAAGGCTATGTCAACATCTAACTGCTTGGTTCGGACTTGCTTAGTCTGAACTATGCAGTTCAGAGTTAGTTCAAACTAACCCCGTGTTAGTTTGAACTAACCAGAAATTTTAGTTCAAACTAACCACATTCTTTTCAGTTAAAACTGAAAAGTTAGTTCAAACTAACTTTTTAGTTTGAACTAAAAAACACAATTAGTTTGAACTAATTGCTTAGTTCACACTTATTTAGTTCGAACTAGAATGGCTATGTTGTGCTAGTTTGAACTCAATGGTTAGTTTGAACTAACTGTTCGAACTAACCAGTTCAGACTAAGCCTTGCTAGCTCAAACTTTTTTAGTTCAAACTAGGAAAAGCCAAGTGTAGCCAGGGATCAAATTAGTCTTGATTAAGCCTCCTTAATTAAACTAAACCGCTAGTGTACTCATAGCCTAACAGTCTAGGAAATGTAATGAGCATCATGTCCTTCTTCCTACTCTTTCCCTTGTCTGCTCTCCATCTTTATTTCCTTCTCATCATCCATTTCCCCCTGTTCTATTACCCATGTGGTTTACCCTACCCATTACTATGACCCCAGTTCAGTAAGAACATGCACACATGGGTGAAGAGAGCCACAGTTTAGGCACATACACATACAACCAGGGCAATCAACCAGCAATATCCAAGGTTTCATTCTGAAGTCTGAGGCAAATAGACAGAGCACCATATACTTGGCAAAGATAAAGAACATCAAGCTGGGATTTACCTGTGGCTGTCATGGACAAGCTTTCACTAATGCAGTCTGAACTGGTGTCAGAGAGGTGGATGATGTCCTTCGTTTTGTTTCTCACCTCATTAGCAAAATTAATTAGCAAAAATTCTTCAACAGTGAAAATCAGAAATAAATCCCTGAGATGACTACCTGGAGATTTCAGGGTGGAACCTTTCAGGAAGGATTGTTTCCCAGGGCAAATTGATTAATTCAGACAGTTTATTTTTCCGAGCTTCATTTTCTACATGCTCACTGAAGGGAACAATAAGACCTGATAATAATTAGTAGGGTCCATTATATTCACCCTCGGGTCAACATTTGCAAAGGTGCTTTAGAAATGTCTGTTAAAAGTATAGGTATAAAATTTGCTTATATAAAATCTCCAGGAATGAACTGCTGCTTTTACAACTGGGAAAATATTTACATTCCTCTGCTGCATCAGTAATAATGTGATGCTAAATAAAAAACAAATAAATTGTGCACTTCCTGGCCAGCACTGCAAAATGAAGCACAATTACATTAATAAAACTAAGAGGAAACCTCAAAGCAAAGTCATGACTACCACAGTAAAACAAAACAAAATTGTGCTAATTAAATGCCAAATCAAACTGGTGCATTTTCAAACAAGATTTTAGGTCTTGCAGTGATTTGCTTATTCTTCTAGACAAAAGGGAAGGAGTTTCACAGCGTGGGAGCAGAGAAGAGAAACACCCTATAACCCACATCATCTATTTAACAAAGAATTGTTATTCAACTAATAAATAGGTATTGTTTTCTTTAACTACTGGTAAATGTGCATCAAAAAGAAATCTAAATTATTTCAGTGCTGCAGTTTTATTCCCAGCCCTTTGCCTTCCTATTCTGTTCCAAACACATTGGCAGCTGGTAACCAGCTAGAAAATGCATGTGAATGATGTTCCAGAGAACTGGATGACCTTGCCACCAGTAAATCTATGTGGACAGGTTGGAAGAAAGCTTGTGTCTACAGGGCAAGACAGACAGATGACAGTTTTTTCCCAGGGTAAGACAACTCACTTGGTGGACAAAACAGACAATCTGGCTACTGCATCTGTAATCCAGATGGTCATTAGTAGTTTGAGAATGGCTCACTATTACAGAGCCCAGTCTAGTTCGCTTAATGTAAATGACCTTCTCTGCATCACCTCCAAGCCAGACAGTCACTTTTTGCCTAAAGGACCCCCCGTTTGAATCATGATGAACACTAAAAAAAAAATGCTATTGGATGCAGCCACAGACATTCAGTGTGTGCCTCTTATTGTGCTCAGTTTATAAAAGCATCTCAAGCATACCATATATAAAGTGATACCACGTTTTATGACCTGTTCCTAAAGTACAAAATCTGCACACACCAAGTCATTTATTTTTCTTATAGAAATCATTTTAGGACTGATCCTCAGCTGATGTAAATGACTGTAGCACCACCAAATTAATCAATACAGGAGCTGAAACTTTATGCTCTGTTTCTAACCTGGGTGCAAATAAGGAGATACGAGAGGGTTAAAAAAAGATAGATAATTAGAAATGCAATCCATACCTCAAAAGTTTCCTTGGATTTTAGAAGATTACCATCTGTTAGAAGGATCCATTCAGAGTTAAGGGCAAATTGGACACTGTGAAAAGGTATACTCGTTTTTCTTAAAGAAGAATTCCTGAGTTAAAAAAAAAAACTAGTGTTTCTTCTTCAGTATGGTATTATTGTGCTAGAGAGTCATATATTGTGAAGAATAAGACATTTTAATCCCTTTTGTCATTTCAGCATAGTTGTCTTTTTCGTTTTTCTAAAGTAGTTGGACAAATCTTCATGTGTAACTAGAGATCAAGACAAGATTTTCAAAAGAGACGAGTGATTTTGGCTGGTTCCCTTTGTGGGTGACCAACTTGAGAAACAAGTGCTGGATTTTCATAATGTGCTAAGCATCTACCTCCCTGAAAATCAGTCTCAAGTTGGACACTCAAAAAATTAAGGCACCCAAATTCAGGAGTCACTTTTGAAAATGTTGTCTGGGGTATTTTAGATGCTGATCTTGTAGTCAAGACTCCAGACTGGAATACAAGAGATGTGTGATCATTTGCATGATCTGCTCACCAATTGTGACCTTCAGCAGGCAAGTAACTTCATCTTTGTGCCTTGGTTCCCCATCTGCAAAAGGAGTAATAATACTTCCTTTGCCCTGTCCTTTGTCTGTTTTGTATATTGAGAGTCAGAACTCCTCATGGTAGTGAGGGTGTCTTTTACTTGTATCTATAGACAAGCTAGCTCCAGCATCCACTGCTCTCAGCTGAGGATCTTCTAGGTGCTACCATAGGACCACTAATTACAGTAATATGGCAAACAAAGCAAAAGAAACTGCACATCTGAAAATGGAAACTACTTCAGAGCCTAACATCATCAATTTCAGCACAACCCAAATATTCCTGACTATACCTAAGGTTACAGTTCTGTCACTGGTATTAGTAAAAATCAGGACCAAGTAACAGGTGATAAATAAAAATTCATGAAAGCAGCAACCTGTCCCTGACTTTTACTAAAAAAAAAGGGGGGGGTGGGAATGGCAGAGCTTGCACTTGCTCCGGCCCATTGCTTCAGCAGGCTAGTTGTCGATCAGTTGTTAAGTATGCAGGGGTGGACCCTGGTCAGCCATTTAGTGGCAACCTGGAACTGAAACCTGCTCCAGCCCTGGCCCTGAAGTTACAGATGTCTCAGAAAGTCATAGAATCCGTGATCTCAAATTGTATCCTTAACTATACCTCTTCACCATTCATATAGGCCAAATTCCTGCAAATACTTACTAATCCATAGCTTTAAGCACTTGATCAATAGCCTCTATGGATGATGCATACATAGACCAGCATACACCTATGGAGGATACATACATTTGCCACATTCTGTACCTGAAGGTAGGCTTTTAATTCCACATTAAAACACATAAAATGCCCTGATATTTGGAAATAACAAGCAACTTTATATGCCACTAGCTTCAAATTGCACCTTCCTGATTCACTGAGCCTGTGTTCCTCAAAAGAGATTCACCACACAGGGATGCAAATGGTGTTTCCACTGAAAGAGCAGCTTTCATTTCTGCCAAAGGGTCCCCTGGCATCCTCAGCAGAGGCAGTTAAACCTGTGGTTCTCCACCACTGTGTCGGGACACATTACTGTGTCACCATACAGTGGTAAGTGTGTCACAAAGAGCTGGCATGATGGCTGGATTTGGCCTGGAGGGGTGGGCTGGTGTGTCCTGTAGAGTCACAATATACCAACAAGTGTGTTGTGACCCACAAAAGACTGAGAACCACTGAGCTAAAGCACTGAAACAGTAATTTGCTTGGCCCTCCCTGTCCTGCATTGCTCTATGGGATTGTCACCTCCCTCGCTGGATGAAAAAAACACTATAGTGGCCTTGGCAGCCACAAATGCCCTCCAAGAAATATTTTGTTAAATTAAAAAAAAAAACAGTTTTGTAATCAGCAACAGCATCTTTAAAAAGCTAATCCCCCAGTGTTCAGAGTGCTGAACAAATTTTAAAACAATTAAAAACATTATTAAGAAACATATAAAAGTAACACAGTATAGTTTGACTTCTTTTCACCCTCTCACATTGCAATTCTTTCTGTTTTCTTTCAGGATTTTTAAAGTTTCAAGAGGGGGAGCTAGTTAGCTAATACATTCTAGGTCATTACTACAAACTTCTTTGATGGCAAACCATAGTTTTAAGACTGTAGGTGAAGCAGAATGAAAGCAGAGTTCACAGCTACAAAAATCATCCCTGTGAAATGTTTTTTTATGACATTTCTACTCCTGCTTTTCCCATAAACCTGACTGATTATTGAAGCTATCAGATAGACCCAGCATGGAAGCTGATTATGTCTTGACAAGCAACAAAACATAAATGGAATTTTTAATCATGAGACTCACACAAACGAGCTTCTGAAAAGCTTGAGAATGTATTCTGTACAGCCAGCCTTACTGTTCAGTGGAACTAGGGAATATAAACTCACATGCAGAATGACAACTCCTTTGATTAAAAATTTTAACATAATAAAAGATTCCTTAGTAGGAGCACCAAGAAAGCTATGCTGCTCACAACCATGTAGGAAGAATCTTGTTTGTAGCTAATAAGGTGAAAATTATGTGATAGCCTTTAAGAAAACAGAAAATAGCAATGGGACTCTACAAAAGATTGTACCAATTCTGTTGTTAAGTGGAACAGCAAGTAATTTTCACAGCTATTGCTCTCTTTGAATTTTCAGTACAAAGATCAAGAATAGTCCCTTTGTGTGGTTTATCTGTTCATTCTGTATTCTTCTTCCCTAGTTATAAACTCCCCACCCACACACACCTGTGTGCATGTCTGCCCTGGAGGTGTTGTAAGTGGTTCTGTCCTGACTGTCCCTGGAAAAAACATTCCCAGAACTATAAGTGTATGGAAGAGTTTTGTTACTCTTGTAAAAGTGCATGCTGTGAAAAGCCATGAAAGGTTTCATGCAGAGATCACTGATGTACTCCTTGGATAAAATATTTGGCTTTGACAGGCTTTTTGTTTAAAATTTGTAGCCAGGGTAGCAAAAGTGGCATTTACGTCAGTGATTGGAGGTGTTTGGAGGGCTCCAAGCATTATGCCTCCTATGCTACATTTAATTGCACTGTCAGTTAGTTCAAATTGCAAACTACTTTGACAAGCCAAACTATCACTGTAATGAGCAACCAAAAAATTGAAATTTGGCAAAATCAGCTCTATGCTTCATACACACATCTCTTGCTGAAGTGGTGTAAAGTCACAATGATCGTTCATTCTAATTACAAGGTAAAATGGTGAAACATCAGATGCTGACTTTTATATATGTGATCTAGGAATTGGGACTATACAAAATGGGGAACACCACTGATTTTGTTCAGAAATTTTTGGTTTTACAATAGGGAAATACTGTCTTCTGATATTAGGTCTTTGGATCTGATCATGTTTTTAAACAGAGACAGGGATTATAAAAAGAAGAGCCTGACTCATAACCCTCTCTGAAAAGGCCACAAATAAGTGTATCCCTGAAGGGTTTTCTTGTCAATATAAAAAGATTGGTGCCTTTGCTACACCAAATATGTGAAGTTTAATTTTCCTCAAGACTAAGGGAAGTTTGAGGAAGAAAACTGAGAGATGAATGAATTGGTTCACATGGAACACTGAAACAACTTTGGGCGAGGATTTAGGATGAGACTGGAGAGTAACTGTCCTTATGAAACAATTTATAAGTGAGACCTGCCATGAGGGGCTGAATCTTTCCCATCATTCAAGCTGATATAGAAGCTATGAAAAAGGCATTCTTCATTGGTAGATGAGTGCTAAGATTCAGGGCACAGGACCTGTCAACTCTGTTAATAACATACTGAGGTCCCAAAAAGAAGGGAGCTCCTCATATACTCATAGACTCTGAGAGCAGAAGGGACCAGTTTGATCATCTAGGTTGACCACCTGAATAATACAGGTCACAGAACCTCATCCACCCACTCTAACCTATGGCTGAGTTATTAGATTCCTCAAATTATGGCTTGAAGACTTTAAGGTACATAAAATTCACCAGCATGTGAGCCAGGCTCCATGCTGGAGAGCAAGATAAAAACCCTCCAAAGCCTTTGCCAGTCTGCCTCAGGGAAAAATTCCTTTTGACCCTGGAGATGGTGATCAGTTACACAGTGAGCATGTGGGCAAGAATCATCAGCCAAATAGCCAAAAAAGAATTTTCTGTAAAAACTCAGAATGCACACCATCAAATATCCTATCACAGTCCATTAGCATATCCACCACCAGTAGTCGAATGTCAGTCAATAGCCAAACTAGTCTGTCCCATCATACCAGCCCTTCCATAAATTTATCAAGTTCAGTTTTGAAGCAAGTGAGGTGTTTTGCCCCTACCACTCTCCTTGGAAGATTATTCCAGAACTTTACTCCTCTGATGGTTAGAAACCTACAACTCATTTCAAGTCTAAACTTTCTAATGGACAGTTTTTATCCATTTGTTCAAGGTGTCCACATTGGCCCTGAGCTTAAATAATTCCTCTTCCTCCCTGATATTTACCCCTCTGACATATTTATAGAGCAGAATCACATCTCCCTTCAACCTCTTTTTGGTTAGGTTAAACAAGCCAAGCTTTCTGAAATTTCCAGACGGGTAGCTGTGTTAGTCTGTGCACAACAAAAACAATGAGAGTCTTCTGGCACCTTATAGACTAATAGGCTATGTCCATACTTAGATTGCTAAATTGATTTAGCTGAAATTGATCTAACTGAAGCAAAATAAAAATTGTTAATTTGATTTAACATGTCCCCACTAGCAACCCAAATCGAACTAGCATGTCCATGGACAGGACTTGCTAGTTTGATTTAGGAGATGGGCACCATGGGAGGTATGGTAAGATGGTCCCCAAGAAGGGCCACGCCCCCACTCAATATAAAAGGGCAAAAAGTGTTAAATTGAAATAACACAGCTACACTGTGTTATTTTGAAATAATAATTTCAATTTAACTGTCATTTCGATATAAAGCAAGATTTTACTATATTGAAATGACCATTCCTTATTTCAAAATAAGGGTGCTACAGGTAGTCCTCACTTAGCGACCTACTCGTTTATCGACCCCTCAGAGTTACGACCAGCTCTCTGATGAGTGGGTATTACAGTACAGTATCTCAGGTTTGTCTCGTTTCCTCAGTTGGGACCAATGTTCCCTCTAAGGGGACAGGGCAGCTGAGCAACTCCTGTTGCTCGCTGCGCTCCCCCCTTCCCCCACAGGGCCTGCTGTGCAGCCCCGCTGCCCCTCCATCGCTCCCCCCCTGCGCCCGGCATCGCCGCCGCCCCGCTGTCACTCCCCCCACGCCCGGCATCGCCGCCGCCCCGCTGTCAATCACCCCCCTGCGCCCGGCATCGCCGCCCCTCTGTCGCTCCCCCCGTGCCCGGCATCGCCACCCCTCGCTATCACTCCCCCCCTGCGCCCGGCATCGCCGCCGCCCCTCTGTCACTCCCCCCCTGCGCCCGGCATCGCCGCCGCCCCGCTGTCGCTCCCCCCACGCCCAGCATCGCTGCCCCTCTCTCACTCCCCCCCTGCACCTGGCATCACCACCCCCCCGCCCCAACAAACTTACCTTGGGGCTGGACTCCAGCAGCAGGGCCCAGCCCTAACTCCTGGTCCAGAGAAGCTCTAGGGAGCATGCCCAGATTTTCTGGGCATGCTCTGTTAGAGCTTCTCTGGGCGGGAGTTTCCAGAACTCCATGCTCCACAGGAGCTCTGTTGAAGACCTCACACTGCTGGCAGCCTTCTGTGCGCCAGCGCAGCTTAGGCAGAACATTGGTCAGAACTAGCGTTTTTCGTCTATATGTATTTGTACTTTATTGTGCACCCCAAAGTACAAGATGTCCGCAAAAAGGAAGAGCATGACTTCACCCAGAGAAAGCGCCAAAAAACAAAGGAAGGCTATCGATCTTGAGACAAAAATGAAGATAATAAATGAATATGAAGCTGGTAAGAAAGTTAAAGCAATAGCACGCAACTTGGAGCTGGCGCATTTGACCGTCTCGATGATCTTGAAGGATAAAGATCGAGTGAAAGAAGCAGTGAAAGCATCAAAAGGCTATAAAGCCATAATAACTAGGCAGCGGAAAGGCCTCATTCACGCAATGGAAAAATTACTAGCAATATGGTTTGACGACCAGATACAAAAAAGAATGCCAATGAGCCTTTTAATAATTCAAGCAAAGGCACGCAGTATCTTTGAAACATTGAAAGCGCGCGAAAACAAAGAGTCAACGGAAACATTTACAGCAAGTCATGGATGATGTCAACGTTTTTGTCGGAGATTCAGCCTTCATAATCGAAGTATCAGTGGTGAGGCTGCAAGCGCGGACGTAGAAGCAGCAGAAAGATTTGTGGATGAATTTGACAAAATGATCGAGAAAGGAGGGTATCGTCCAGAACAGATCTTTAATGCGGATGAAACTGGACTATTTTGGAAAAAAATGCCCGAAAGGTCCTACATACACAAAGAGACTAAAGCAATGCCCGGTTTCAAGGCTTTTAAGGAAAGGGTCACGTTGTTGTTGGGTGGAAATGTCGCTGGATTTCAGTTAAAACCGTTTCTCATCTAGCATTCCGCAAACCCACGTGCACTGAAGCAGGTCAGTAAGCACACGCTGCCCGTTTACTATCGTTCAAATAGCAAAGCATGGATGACGCAATCATTATTTGAGGACTGGTTCATGAACTGCTTCATACCCTCGGTCAAGCATTATTGTCTGGAAAACGGTGTTCCCTTTAAAATTATCCTCCTACTTGATAATGCCCCAGGCCACCCCCAGCATCTTGATGATCTACACCCTGATGTAAGGGTCGTGTATCTGCCTAAAAACACAACTGCTGTGTTACAACCAATGGACCAGGGGGCTATATCTACGTTTAAAGCGCTATATTTGCGCGCAACGTTTTCCAAAGCGGTAGCAGCAACAGAAAATGGTGAAGTAACTCTGCGCGATTTTTGGAAATCATTTAATATTTTACACTGCATAAAGAACATTGAATCAGCTTGGGCGGGAGTGACAGAAAAGTGTACGCAAGGCATATGGAAAAAATGCCTGAAACGTTTTGTAAATAATTTCGAAGGGTTTGAGAAAGACGAACATATCGATATCATAAATAAAAAAAATGTGGAACTTGCTAATGTGCTTAATTTAGGTGTTGAAGTGGAAGATATTGAAGAATTAGTGGAATATGTTGAGGGAGAGCTAACTAACGAAGATTTAATAGAGTTGGAAGCGCAGCAGCACTTGGAAGAGGAGGAAGAAGAAGAGGAAAGAGTGGAAGAAGTACAAAAAAAGTTCACTGTAAAGGGGTTAGCTGATGTCTTCTCCAAAGTGAATGCAGTGATGTTAGAACTAGAGAGTATGGACCTGAATGTTGAACGGTTCACGAAAGTGGAACGACAAATAAATGAAATTTTACGATGCTATCGTGAAATTTATGAAGAAAAAAAGAAAATTACAACGCAGACCACACTAATGAGATACTTCTCTAAAGTTCCATCCAGGACCCCTACACCTACCCTTACAAGTCCTTCCATTTCCTTGCCATCATCTCCCTCACCAGGGCCTTCTACAGCTCCTGATAACCCTGCTGATCTCTCCGATGATGAAGTTGATGACCCCCCTGCTACTGAACAACACTTTGAAGGATTTGATGAGTAAAAATGTTAATGTAATCTGAATGTTTATTTTCATATTTCTTTGGTACATCATTTTTATAATTTTTGCTGATTGCATCTTTATGTTCTGTAATACAGTATGTAAGGAGTTATGCCAATAAAACAAAGTTATCATGTTGGAGTTTATTTTAAGCCTTTTCTTTACAGTACTATTCAGAATAGTAAAAACGATACTGGTAGGGCTGCTCCTCGCTTAGTGACCAATTCGTTTATCAACCGGGTTTCAGGAACGGAACCCGGTCACTAAGTGAGGACTACCTGTACCATTTAAAATAATGAAAGCTAGTGTACACATGCATTACTTTAAATTGAAATAATCATCCTTATTTCAATTTAAATTGTAAGTGTAGACATACCCTAACAGATTTCTTTGGGCATAAGCTTTTGTGGGCTCCAACCCACATCATCATATGCAATCTTTCTGAGTTGCCTCTCATAAGGCATGTTTTCCATTTCATTGATCATCCAGGTAGCACTTCTCTGCATCCCACAGGTTTAGTGACACTTTTAAAGACTAACAAATTTATCACATGAGCTTTCATGGGAGAAAATCCCACTTTGTGCCACCAGGCTCCTTGTTTGTTTTGCTGAACCAGACTAACATGGCTACCCCTTTGGAATTTCTCTGCATCAGTTCTAGTTTGAAATCATCTTTCTTAAACATGGGGAACCAGCATGGCACATAATATTCCACATGCGATGTCATCAATGTCATGTATACCAGTATTAATACCACCATATCTTTACTGGAAATATCTCTTCCGATGCATCCTAGGACCACATTAGATTTTTTCCATGGCCACATCACATTGGCAGCTCATAGTCATCCTGTTATCAACCAATACGCCCAAGTCCTTCTCCTTTGTCACGACTAAGTTATGCTTCCCCAGCTTATTTGAAAAAAAATTGTTATTGGTCCCAAAATGCATGACCTTGTACTTTCCTCTATTAAACACCATTCTATTCATATTACTCTAGTTTATGGGATCATCCAGATCTTCTTGTTTGACATCCCAATCATTCTCTGTATTGGCAATACCTCCCAACTTTGTTTCATCCATGCATTTTATTAGCACACTCCCACTTTTTGTGCCTAAGTCAGCAATAAAAATGTTAAATAAGATTGGGCCTAAGACTAATCCATAAGAATATCCATTAGAAACCTCCCTCCAGCCTGACAATTCATCTTTCAGTATGACCCATTGTAGCCTTCCCTTTAACTATTTCCTCATCCATTTTTGAATCTTTATATTAATCCCATCTTTTCCAATAATAATTCCCCACATGGAAGTATGTTAAATGCCTCGCTGAAATTTAGGCAAACTAGATCCACCACTTCCCTTTGTCAAAACAAAACAATAACAACAAAAAAATCCATTATCGTCTCAAAAAGGAGATCAAATTGGGGTCTGGCATGATCTACCTTTTGTAAAGCTATGTTGTATTCTATCCCAATTACCTTTAACCTCAATGGCCTTAATTACTTTCTCTTGCTATTTTTTTTCCGAATATCGTGCATACCATAAGGTCAAACTAATAGGCCTGTAGTTACCTGGCTTACTTTTTTTTTTTTTTAAGTATAGGAACCATCTTAACAATTCTCCAGTCATATGGTAGAAACTCTGAGTCTACAGATTCATTAAAAATCCTTGCTAATGGGCAGGTTCTTTAATATTTTTGGATGGAGATTATTTGGGCCCTTTGATTTAGTCCCATTAAGCTGTCTGAAATTGGCTTCTACCTTGGATTTGGTAATTTCTACCTCTATATGCTCATTCCCATTCCCACTGTCCCCAACCTCATCATTATCCTCATTAAAAATGGAAGCAAAGTATATGTTTAGATATTCAGACACGCCTAGATTATCCTTAGTGTGTACCCCATCCTCCGTGTTTAGCAGTCAAAGTTCTTCTTTCTTCTTCTTCCTATTTATATAGACCAAAGAACTTCTTACTATTGACTTTAATTCCCTTTGCAAGCTCTAACTCTTCTTAGCTTATGGTCTTTCTCACTTCATCTCTACATATTCTGACCTCCAAGAGGTAGTTTTCTTTGCTGATCCCTCCCATCTTCTACTCTTTGCAGGCTTTCTGTTGTCTCAGTCACCAGTCTGAGATGCTTACTCATCCAGCTTGGTCTACAGATTTTTTCTATATTTTTTTCCCCTTCCTCAGAATACCGACTTCAGATAGCTCCTGAAACTTTGACTCAAAATGATTCTAAGCCTCCTCCACCTTTAAATTCAAGAGTTCTTTAGTCCAATCCCCCATTAATTCCCTATTTTAAAGTTAGCATTTTTAAAATCAAAGACACTATGACTAACTTAGTTTTCTTTATCTTTCCATTTAGTTTGAACTGAATTAGCTTGTGGTCACTTGAACCAAAGTTGCCCCTACCACCTGCTCTTCTATGAGGTTCTTATTACTCAACAACATCAAATCTAAGGTGGCATACCCTCTTGTTGGTTCAGTAACTATTTGATGAAGGAATTTGTCAGCTATCACACCCAGGAAAATCTGGGATCTGTTATTACTGTTAGCACTTGCCCTCCAGTCTGTAACTTGGAAGTTAAAGTCTCTCATAATCATACAGTACCCAGTAGTATTAACTGTATTAAAAACCTTAAAGAGGTCTCTATCCATGTCCATATCAGATCCTGGTGGTCTGTAGCACACCCCCAAGCACTGTCCCAGGGAAACTCTGGTAATTTTCCTTCCCAATGTGATTTTTACCCCAGCAGACTCTGTCTTATCAATTCCATCACTTCTAATTTCTTGACAGATTACATTACCATTAATATACTACATCAACTTTGCATTTATTTCTGTCTTTCCTAAACAACACATATCCTTCAGTACTGGTACAACAGTCATGACTTCTATTCCACCAAGTTTCTGTTATCCCTATAATGGCAGTTCCCAACCTGTGGTTCAGAGCCCAAAAGTGACCAGCAGAGGCTTTCAAAGTGGCCCACTGCTCACCTCTTGCTGGTCACAGAAGAGAGCTATTTCCTAAGGACCCAGGTACAAAACAGGGCTAAAAGACTGGTGCAGGCTCCTTGCTGCAGTCAAAGCTATGGAAGATCAGCACTTCCCTCCCCCTCGGCTGTAGCAGGAAGCACAGCAAAGCACTCTGCCTAGGTCCATAGGTTCTGGAATCCCTGCTGGAGCCAAAGGGAGGAGTGATCAGTGATCCCCTCCACCAGCTGCTGTAGAGACCAAAGTGCTCTACCTGAGTCTGTAGGTCCTAGGGTCCCTGATGGCATCAGAGAAAAGGATGCACTGATTTTCTTGTCCACCTGACTGCATAAAAGTCACTGCTTACGGACTCTATTGGCACCCACAGAGATAGAGGATGCATGCAGTTTCCCTTCTGTAGTAAGGGAGACAGGAGATCAGCGAGGAGGCAGGCTCCTTGCTGAACAACTTCTGCCTGACTGAAGGGAAGGAAGGGGGCCTGCTGGCACAGACTGATGGCTCTTCAGTGTTGTAAAAATGATATCTGTGGTCTTGAGCCAGAAAGGTTGGGAACTACTGCTCTATAAAATCTAGTTTTCACTTCCTCTACCAGTAGCTGTAGTTCCTCCATTTCATAACCAAGGCTTCTCACACTGGTATACTAACATTTTAATTTTTGCTTTTTGGTGTTGCTCACATTGCTTACCTGATTTGGCACACTCATTTTACTTCCAGTATTGCCTGCTAGATTTGTTTTTACACCACCCCTCCTCTTAACATCCATTCTGCTCTCCACTGATGTATCCTTACTTCCTCCTGAACTGAGGGAAACATATGAACAAGGCCTTTAAAAAACTTTGTCAGTCAGTGTAGGAAAATAAAGGGTGGCCCTCAATATCGGAGTGATATGCATTTGCTGGTAGACAAGCTCATGTGGGGTATGTCTTCACTCTATGGGCGTAAGGCAAGTTAAGGAAGCTTAAGTTGACTTAAGCAAAGCCTTGGCCACATTTGGAGGTCATTAAGTTGACTTAAGGGCCTCCTTAAGTTGATTTAATAACTCCTGCCCTTAAAGTTGACTTTAAGGGTTAAGTCGATGTTATTAAGTTTACTTACACCGTGTGGCCATTAAAGTCGACTTAATAAAGTTGACTTAGTGCAGTGGGGCCTCACTAAGTCGACTTAATAAGCCCTATTTAAAGTCTTTAAGTAGGCTTTATTAATTCGACTTAATAAAGTTGACCTAGCTTTTGTAGTGTAGACATAGCCATGATGATTGAGTTGGAACCTCTTGTGGTACAGAATGTCTGAAACTTTTTCTTCTGGTTGGTGGCATGAAAGTCTATTCTGGGAATCTCCATTTGAAAAAGATGTTTTGCAGGACTGAGTCTTTGAATGACCACTGGTGATTGTCTGAGACCTGTCTATTGAGGTAGTCTTCCAAGCTATTCTGAAGGTCAGAAAGGTGCAGCAATCTCTAATTCGCTAATCCCCATTTTTGTTTTATGACTACATCGATGTTAACAAGATACTTCACTTTGAATGGTCCCTTATAATGTGTGCTAACTTTTCATTCTAAAGAATTGTTCCACCTTGTATTTATCTGTGATACTCGGAGTACTTTTTCAGACCTGAAGAATCCTGTGTAGATCAAAACTGTCTCTCTTCAAACAACAGAAGTTAGTTCAATAAAAGATATGTGGAAATATGCAATCTGCTGTTCAAGAGACAGAAACCAATCTTAAGAATCTAATGAGGTGACTATGGGGTAAGTGTCACTATCCTGAACTTGAAATAGCAGATGAATTGAGACCTTGAAGGACCAAGATAGGCTACTGGCCCCTTTTCTCTTTTGTGATAGGACAGTAATGGTAATAGATTCCCCCCCACCCACCCGCTCCCCTCTGCCCACAAAGACATCTCCTCCATTTCTTTCAGTTGTAGACTCTACTTCTTTATTTAACAATATCTCATGAGAAGGGCGCCCAGAAAGGCACAAGGAAGAAGTAGAATGGAGAGGAAGTGCTTGAATTGAATAGTAATACCCCATGTTCACAGACTTGAAGACTCACTGGTCAGAAGCGATCCCAATCCATGCTTCCCAAAGAAGGGCTTGGGGCCAGAAAGAAAAGATCATCCAGCTCTTGAGTTTGCTGTAAGAACAGCGGCATGATAGAAAACCCCATGCTCAAGGGTGGTACGAGGCCATCTCTGATGAAATACCCATTTCTTCATGGCATCTCTGAACTGCTGTGACTGATGATAATACTAGGCAGAAGGATATGGCCTGAAAAAAGTCTGAGATTTTGCTTGTTTTCTCCTTCAGGCTGGAATATGAAGACAACACATCATCCTGGGTCTCTTAATAAATAGAGGTCGTCATCCATTTTAGAGATTAAAAATTCATTGCTCTCAAAGGGAAGATCTTTAATTGTTGCTTGGTCCTCACCAGGAATCTTCAAGGACTCAAGACCGGACAATCTCCTCATTACTACAGATGGATACACTACACACCATGCTATCAGACCTATCTAGCACTGTCAGTAAGACGGTGCAGGCAATCAATTATCCCTCTCTCATACTGGTCTGGCTTGCCTCTCAGGGTATGTCCACACACACTCCTTATTTCGAAACAACAGAGGTTGTTTCGAAATAAGGAATGGCATGGCCACACGACACACGGCCATTTCGAAAGAAGCAAACCGCTTCTTTCGAAATAGCCGTGCGCTTTTCGAAATAAGCTAAACCTCGTTTTATTTCGAAAGGGCATTGTTTCGAAACGGTTGTTTCGAAACAACGCCAAGTGGACATGCCGTTTCGAAATAACTGGCTGAGCTTCCTCCCAGGGTGCTTAGCACCCTGGGAGGAAGAGCCACCCCCTCAGCACCCTGTCCAGGGTGCTGAGGGGGGGGACAAACCACAGGGCACTGGGGCGCTGCCCCCAAGAGCAGCGGGGAGCCCTGCGGAGGGGCGCTGATGCCCCCCCTCTCCCCACCGCTGGGGTGCTCAGAAGACGGGCGGCAGGGTGCCGGGGCTCCCCGCTCTCCCCACAGCCGGGGCTGCTGCCCACCCCCACAGTGGGGTCCGGGGGCACCCGGCTCTCCCTGCCGCCAGGGCTGGCG
>ML682040.1:901723-1140734 GCA_007922195.1 Podocnemis expansa
GCGGGGCTCGCAACCACTGCCCCCGCTGAGCCCGGGGCCGGAGGGGCTGGCGGGACCCGGCTCCCCGTGGCTGCAGCCGCGCGCCGGAGCCGCTCCGCCAGCTTGGGGGGCAGCAGGGGCGTTAAAGCCCCTGGGGCGCAGTGCCCCGCTGCCCGCTCCTGGCGGGTGCCTGCAGGGGGCTGCGGGCACCCGCCAGGTGAGGTGCGGTGCCTGCAGCCCTTTGCAGGCACCCACGGGGTGCAGTGCGCCTCTGCACTGAACCCTGTGGGTGCCTGCAGCCCCCAGAGGAAGCGAAATAGCAGGTCCACACTGTGGACCTGCTATTTCGCTCCCTTATTTCGAGGACACAGTTTTGTTATTTCGAAACAAGTTATTTCGAAATAACAGGTTCTTTCGAAATAAGTTATTTCGAAATAGCTTCTTTCGAAATAACAAAACTGTGTGTAGACATAGCCTCAGTGATTTTTGGAAGCTCATTTATAATCCCAGACAACATGTCCCAGTTTAAATAGTCATACTTAAAGTGGAGCGCCTGATAATTAGCCATCCAAATCTGGAGGCTGGCTGATGAGTATATTGCCTGCTGAAGGAAGTATAATTTGTTTGGGTCCTCCTCTCTCAGTGTGAACATAGGAGGTCCTTGTTGATTTGACCTTTCTTGGATTGCAGCACCTACAACTGAAATAGTACTGGATGGAAATAAAAATAGTCAAATCTTCTAGAAGGTATCTCACATGAGCTTTTTAGATACGGCCAAGTTGGAAACTGGTGTGTGCTGTAGATCTTTTGTGATCCCAGCAGCCCCTCATTTATGAGCCTGGCAAGTCAGCCAGGTATGAAAGAATGTAAAATGACCAAGAATTAATGTGGTTTCACTTGAACCACTTCCACTGGTACATTCAAGGACTCTGTCATGTATCTACTGAGCTTCTGGAATATCATTATGTCATCTATTCAGTCAGATGTAGAAGGGTTCCCTGCCTCATCTAGTGAGGCGATCCTATCAAGGTCCAGTTGTTCTTCCCTTTGCAGCTCATGCTTTTCTTTACTCTCACCTTCTTGGCTTTCCAGAATCTGAGGCTGAATTAGTGCTACTGGCTGGGGTAGCCATGACCACTTGGGAGAAGGGATATCTAACCTAGACACAATAGATGGCATAGGCTTTCTGGAGTGTAGCTGCATGCTCCAGGGCATCCAGTATGACAATGACTGTTGGGGGGAGATGCAAAGAGGGAGGTACCTATGAGCCAGAAGTCTTCTCTGATCCTCTTAGGAATCCTTACCTGACTCTTATTATACTACCCAAGGAGGGGAAGGTAGATGAGTAGGATAGGTCCCACTTGTGTCCTCATGAGGCTATTAGCCACTAGCCAGGATTGAAGCATCATGTGAGGGACAGACACTGAATTCCAATGATGTAATGTCTACTATGATGCTTTGTAAGTATGAGGGGTATGGAAGTCCAGTCTAATTGACACTTTATTTATAGTCAATGGGCAATAACTAACTATAAGAAGTAACTGATGAATTTTTTAGAAAAGAGGACTAAGTAATGCTAGCATAGTACACAGACAAGAAAGGAGACCCTGCAGGGATTCCATCATGCTGCAATGGGTGGTAAGAAAGAATTGAGGAATGGATGGGTCCACTCTGCCTTTGGATGAGGGTCAGAACACCTGGGGTGCAGGGTCATTGCAATCAGATATTGCTGACAAAATAATCTGATCTCCTGTTCCTGGGGTTCATAGGCATCAAAAGCAGAATCTAGCTGGACAATAAACAGAAGAAAAAAACAGATACTATTTCATAGGGAAATCACAGAGGTATGCAAAACAATGAAGTGCATAAGCCATATTAATTAGGGGCTCCTATTCATCATTTCTCACACTATAAGAGCAAAGGAACATTCAATGAAACTGAAAAGCAGCACATAAGCTTCTTCACACAAAATAATTACCATGTAGAACTCATTGCCATAAGATATGATTTAGGAGAAAAGCTAAATAAAATGTTCAAAAGGATTAGATATTTGGATACATAATGAAGATATTTTTAGTTACATCAGATAGGATTTCAAAGTCAGGCTATAAAAGCACCTTGTTTCAGGGTATAAGCCCTCCACTAAGTGTTGGAAATTACAAAGAACTGCTTATATGGTGTTATGCAAAGGGCCCTTCCCTCAGCAAGGTCTCAAGTACACTCAGTGAAGCCACACTTGCTGCATGGATATACTGCTTTATTACATTAATATAATAAGTCATTCAGCACTTTAGCAGTTTAGAGTATACATTAACCACAAGCAGGTAGATGAGGATCAAATGCTCACACCTCTTCTGCTATGGGGCAGCCCCTGATCCTCTCTTCCCTGTACCTGAGGCCCATAGCAAGCATTGCTGCAGCATGAGGAAAGCCCTGGGCACTCTGCAGGGATCAGGGTGCCAAGTGAGGCTACTACCCAGGTGGGCACTCCCAATTCTTATACACCTAATACATACACCCTTCCCTTTCCAGGGGTAGATGTGTTCCTAGGGAAGATCTGGCAGAAAACAACCTGCTATCTTATAAACAACACTTTCAAGGGCTATGTATACACTACAGGACTCAGTTAAATTGACTGAATAAGGTCTACTTATAAGCCAACTTACTGAGGCCCCATTTGTTTGAGTCAACTTTTTAAACTCAACTTAAGCAAGGGGACACATTTAAAGTCAACATAATAAAGTTGACTTTAAACGGGTTCCCCGTCTAAAGTCAACTTTATAAAGTCAACTTTAAAGGCTCTATTGCACTAAGTCGACTTTATTAAGTCAACTTTAATGGGCACATTCCATTAACTCAACTTAATAAAGTCGATTTAACCCTTAAAGTTGACTTTAAAGGCAGGAGTTAAGTCGACTTAAGGAAGTACTTAAGTCAACTTAATAAACTCCAAATGTGCCCAAGGAGTTGCTTAAGTTGACTTAAGCCTCTAGTGTAGACATATCCAAGGTTAGCTGGTTCCAAGCCTATTCTACAGCTGGAGTGGCTTAGCATTAGCTCAACTGGGAGCAGAAGTGGCCCTTAATCAATCTGTGCAGGGGTAACCAGTGGTCACCCCCAACATATAGGTAAGTTATCCCATATTTGTTCCTTACTGGGCTTATCACTTCTTCCTTTGATGTATCAGATACTCACTACACAGTCAGAGACAGGATATTGCACTATATGGACCACTGGTTTGGGCTGTTATAGCAATTTTGTAAGTTTCCACACTAGGAAACTCTGGGCTTAAAGATAAATCATCCTATTCCTTCTTAAAACCATATTATTATCTTGTGCAATAAATAAACTCAGACTTTAAGGCCAGAGTCCTGTGGCACCTTACAGACTAACAGATTTCTTCAGGCATAAGCTTTCGTGGGCTCCAACCCACTTCGTCAGATGCATCTGCTGCATCTGATGAAGCGGATTAGAGCCCATGAAAGCTTATGCCTGAAGAAATCTGTTAGGTTGTGTTCAGACGTGAGTTTTATTTCGAAACAACAGCCGTTGTTTTGAAATAAAATTTCTCATGTCCACATGACATACCATTATTTCGAAACAACAGGACCCATTGTTTCGAAATAATGGACGTTGTTTTGAAACTGTTAAACATAGCAGGAAAGCGAAATAGTTGTTGTTTTGAAACAGCTGTTTCAAAACAACGGCGTTCGGACACGTTGTTTCGAATCAACACTATTGTTTTGAAACAACTGTTTCAAAACGTGTCTGAATGGCCTTATTTCAAAATAACCATTTTTAAATGACAGCCATTTTGAAAGCCGGCTGTCCCTTAATTCAAATTAACAAACTGTTAATTCGAATTAACTTTTTTCAAAATAAAAGGATTTTATTTTGAAATGGGTTATTTCTAAATGGGTTATTTCAAAATAACAGTTACCGTGTAGACATACCCTAAGTCTATAAGGTGCCACAGGACTCCCATTGTTTTTGCTGTACACAGACTATCACCGCTACCTCTCTGGAAATATTTAAGGCCATCTAGTCTGATTTGAGCACAGCTTGCCTGAAGTGCTTTAGGCTCCCTGGCTGTTCCTTTCTTCTTGTATATAAAGAGGGTTTGTTTGGTTTTAGCATTTCTTACTATTTACTATTTTCTTTTTCCCTAGTTAGATTCTATGACTCTAACATGTATCAGGGTGAGGGCATCAGGTGAACAGCAGTGAACTTGCTAGCTAAAACCCACAAGCTTTGTGCGACTTGTATGCCAGATTCATGAATTCTGATAGAGGAGCAGCTGCAGATTTTTCAATTAAATATCAGATTTGCACAAATCCCTAAAACCTCACCCAAGCTAGCTAGCAGCAAAATTACTCCATTCTCTTTTAATTATCCAGCTTTCTCAGCTATTAGTCCAGTCAGGTAAGAGTAATTGCCTAAAATTCCCATGGGCTGTATCCCCCCCTCCTCCCCATCCACCCAAGCTAGTTCAAAGTTGCCATACATCATTCTGTGGTGGGCAGGGTTTGTTGCCTTATAGAACAGGTCTTGAGGCCTGTCTAGAAAACCCCACAGATCTCCAGGGATCCATGCAGATCCTAGAAAGGCAAGGGTATTATGTGTAAAGATCTAGCACCTCTTCTGCAGATCTGTGCCCCCAGCATTTTCCTTTTGGTCCCTGGATACATAAGTCTTCCAGAGGCTTCCTTGACCCTGGTTCCACTTAGGACCCTCTCTTATGAGGGAATCCTATTCTGGAAGGAGCTGCACAGACGATAATACAGTATTAAGCATTTCTTTGGAATCTTCACAGCTCCAAAGCAGATGTGATCCTTCCCCTTTTGCTCAACTTACCCCTCCTTCTGGCCTATCAGATCACCTCCACCTCTACCTCTACATGTTCCAGACCAGGAAAGAGGTCTCTGCGAGTTCCAGGTTAGGGGATGTTGCAAAAGCATATGAGCCCACTTTCCATGCTGGGGGACTCTGCCTGAGTGGAATTTGAGGTATATCACCCCTCCCTGATATACTTTTTATTCAAAGTGGATGAACATATAGCAATAAGGGGGAAAGTTGGCACTTGTTTATGGATCAGAGAATAATGAGAAGGCTATGACTGCACTGACAGGCAGTCATAAAGCACCTCTTGTGTACAGAGTTCTGAAGGCAGTTGACAATTAGAGCAATGCCACTTGAACCGTATTCTCAGGTACTTTACCAAAATTTCCAGCTGCTTGGGTGGTATTGCCGTCACTGCCAGCTAGCAACCATGACTGTGTGCACAAAAGGTGTCTTCTGACTGCCTGTCAGGGATGTGATAGCTGCGTCAATAACATTTGGTAAATACGCAAGTTCTGACTTTTATCCTTAGCCTTTTATAGTTTCCATGACATAATAACTGCTAGACTCTGCAGGCACTGCATTTCTTAGGGGATTAATGACTTCTTGAGCCACTCAAGTCACTCTGCTGCTGGCTTCATGCCTCACAACACCAGGATAGGTGTGAAGAGCAACCACCCAAATAGCAATGCTTGCTGTGTCTGCTGCCTAATTGATTTGCAACCTAAATGCCATAAATGCAAATGACCTTAGAGCAGCTCTAATTGTGGGACAGAATTACAGAATAATAAAAACAAGGTTTTCCCTCCCCAAACCCCTCATTCCCTGAGCTGCTAACAAAGAAAATGGAAAACCTCCGAGCCAAAGTAGTCTGATTGTGATTTCACAATTAAAAACTGAAATATTCTCACTGTAACAAATGACATTTACTTTTTTCACTAAAGAGTGGAATTAAATCAGCCACTCTGACAATGCCTCCATATAGACTATACAAGCAAACTGGAATCTGGAGTGGCAACAGTAAAACCTAAGAAATAATATGCTTATGAACTGAAGTACTGAATGACTCTCTATGGTGGCAGAAAATGACATATTCCATTAATTTGCTGCCAGAAATATTTACATAAAAGCAATGGGACTGCCATGCTGTTTCAGCACAATTATGAGGATAAGATTTGCAGTCCTGTTATCCTCCAGATCATCTTTTGCCTTTAGTTGTTCTAATTCAGCTGGAGTCCAGGTTTGCTCTGGGTTCCCACATCATGGTGGCAGGACTGGATCATGACTCCTGGGGCCCCAGACTGCCCACTACTGTGTGCTTCCCCAACCACCTCAACAGCACCCTGCCTGGGAGCCAGACAGCATTTGTTATTGGAGGGGTGCTAAAGCCTGCAGACCAGCCAGCCACTAAGCTGGTGTAGGGTGGACCTTGCTGCTGGGAGTGGGGAGGGTGCTTGACCAGCCCTTGGGGGACCAGGAGCCTGAAGACCAGACAGTCGTGGGAGGGGCCTGGTTGGCAGGAGAGGGTGGGCTGAAGCCCTTGGGTCAGAGCCCACAATGCTCTTGTCCCACCTCAAACCTGGCTGGTCTGCCCCAGCAGATCCAGGACATGCCACAGTACAAAAGCAGTCCAGGGCAGGCAGGTGGACAGTGGGTGGCAGCAATGCTCCAGGGCTGGGAACTCCTTCCCTGGAGTGCCATCAAGCCAACATGGTGGTAGAACAGCAGATTATCCACCAGGCAGGTGGGTGGCACAAGCTTTATCTGGCCAGTGGCAGTGGTGACCCTCCAGGGCCAGAGCTGGCAGTACTGTTGGGCCACCACTCTAAGGCCACCTGGTGACACCTGGCATATCACTACTGCTCAGACCAGCCTGACCTGCAGTGCAGGCCGGCACACCAGCAGTGCTCAGGCTGGAGTCTCCCTTTACATTGGGGCCCAGGGTTACTGACCCTAATGCCTCTGCATTTCTCTGGCCCTGCATCGTGGGCTAGTTTGGGGGAAGATTCAAAGACTCAAAGGTCAGAAGGGACTAATATGATCATCTAGTTTGACCTGCACCATGCGGACCACAGACCCTCATCCACCCACTCCTGCAAAAAACTGCTAACCTAGGACTAAGTTACTAAAGTCCTCAGAGCATGATTTAAAGACTTTAAGGTATAGAGAATCCACTAGCAATTGAGCCAGGCCCCAAACTACAGAGGAAATTAAGAGGTCTCCAGAGTCTTTATCAATCCGCCCTGGGAGAAAATTCCTTCCCAATTCCAAATTTGGCAATCAGTCAAACCTGAATATGTGGGAAAGACTTATCAGTCAGGCACCCAAGAAAAAAAATTCTGTAATAACTCAGAATCCACCCCATCAATCCTCCCCTTGGTATATGCATCACCAGGAGGCAAAGATCAGCCAATTGCCAAATTAGGCCATCCCATCATACCAACCCTTTCAAGAGTGCATCAAGCTTAGTTTTGAAACCAGCTAGGTTTTTTGCCCCCACTGTGCCCTTTGGGAGGCTATTCCAAATGCTCAGCCTGAGAGCCAACCTGACTTATTTTTCAGGACACGGAGGTCTCACTGTCACTGGCAGGAACCCTGAGGTAGAGGAAAATATGATGCATTATACTACAGATCTGGTCAGACCATAGTGTAGTGGCTAGCATCTCTGCTTAACATGCAGAAGGTCCTGGGTTCAATTCCCAGGGGGGTTGGACTTGATGATCTCACGAGGTCCCTTCCAGCCCTATGATTTGATTGATTGAAAAGATCGCTGAAAAGCTATTTGAGTGTATCCTAGTGGAAGAAGGGAAACTTATTAACTACGAACTCAGAAAATTGAAAAAGCTGCTGTTTTGTGTTTGAAAGGGCATGTAAGAATTGAGCTAGATGTTCTCTGACTGAATCTTTATTAGGAATTAGCAATGGAATTCTCCTGATAAGAGAGGCATTTTGTTCATTTTCTCCTAAACACCCACAAAGCAAGAAGCATGAGCTGAGAGAATACAACTGTCTTAGACAGTGATAGGTACAATGGAGCCCTAGGAAAAAAAAAAAAAGAAAAGAAAAAAAAGTATTGACGCTGAAGGAGAGACTTTGTTCTATAACATGTGGTTTCTGATAGTAATGTTCCCTCCTCTGTTTGCTTATTCCCTGGCTGATGTATTAGGATGATAGCTGATAGTCTGTGTGATGTGCAGAGGTGTTTAAACTCCTAAAATTTAGTTTTCAGAGTGCTAAGTCTTTACATTTTTAGAAGGCTGTTACAGGCAGCAGAGGCAATAGCCATTTTGTGAGGCAGAGATACACACAGTATATTACAGAACAGATACTGTTCTTGTTTGTTCTTGTTTTGTATCTTCCCTTAATCTAAAATAAAAGTAATTCAGGCAAAGTGTGTAGTTACTTTTCAGAATAAGGAGAAATAGAACATTCTCAGTGTTTATCACTTTAAGGGCCTGTTGCTAAAAATCTTTTAAAAGTGAGCATAGAAAATGCACATCATCCCACTGACTTCAATGCATCTGCACATGGCAGTATGAGTACTACACAATATCAAGATCTGAATCTTGAATTTTAATAGATGTTCTATGTAAGTTTCATAAAAAGGTTTCTTGGTCAATCACATTACAACAAATGTTGTGGAAAAGGTATGTTAACGTCATTAACCTCCCACTCAAAAAACAGATCTAAGCTGAATTAATTTCAGCCAAGAAGGCTACTACTTTCTCTGTTTAACCCAGCTTAATTTATTTCCACATATTTCTCCAAAAGAATGCAATTTTGCAGCAGTTTACTTAAGTTACTTTACAAAAGAAACCTGTGATTGATAAAAGCAAAAGAATTAGAAGCAAATCTAGTCTTTTGTTTTTAACTAATAACAATGATGGCATATTATTCTTTTCATGCCCAGGCTTTACTTCAAAATGTTTGCCAATCTGGCCTACCTGACAAACATTATGTTACACTTGTTAATTCATAGTGTCATTGCTTTGTGTTGAATGTTGGATTTGCTTGTTATGTAGCTGAATTATCTGATATTTTATATTTTTCTATGCGGATAAAGTATACATTATCTGTGGCAGTTATAGAGATACAGTGGCGACCCTAATATGTTGACCAGCACATAAAAAATGTGTCATTTTTGAGCAACTATAATAGATCTGTTCGTGTACCCCAAAGCACTGTGGCAAATTTCCTGCCAGCTGATCAGACATGATTACATTGTATTACAAGCAACAGGCAAAACTAATTCCTCATATCTGAATTTGGCCATTAGAAATATCGCTGACTCTGGAAAAGACCCAGGCTGCTGCAGGCAGGCTGGTGAAGAATCCGTGGCTTGGGCTCTGGGACTTGGCGATCGAGCCCCATAAGCCCAGCGACACCCCTGCAATTAATTAATTTAAGGCTAATTAATTTGTTCTAGGTATATGTTTCCCTTTCCAGGAGCCTGGATATCCAACACAAAACTTTAATATGCACCACATAAATTTAGATTCATCATGAAATTGTGCAAAATAAATTCAGTCTCAAGAATGACTGAGGGTGCCATTTTTTGTTTAGCAGCCAGAATAAGGCATCTTGAAGCAATGAATACTCTTAAAGGTAATCTCAACTATATCAGGACTTACTGTTGCAAATACTGAACACAGTTTATGGGGTTTCTCCCTGCAACAGTTGAGAATCTGCAACATCCAGATTTGGAAATTCCGATTTATTATTATTTCTTTATGTTATTGCTATGCCTAGGAAACTCAGTTGTGGATCAGAACCCTGTTGAACATAAAGTCTTCCATTCTCACAAGCCTTCTCCTCTTTTTTAGGAATGATGCCTCATTGCCTGTTAACAGAACAACATTATGTTTTTTCATCCCTATAATTGGTGCATTTGGATTAGGGTTGTAGCATTCCATGCTGCCAGAAGTAAGCAGCAGCCAATGTCCTCTCTGTGACAGAGCCATAGCCTCTTTCCCCATTAGCATGACAGCAGTCCTTTCTAGTTGGATAGCTTCGTCAGCCTGGGACATCTCTCTATGAATACTCTCAACAAATTCCTTGTGAACTCAGATGGTCCTCAGCTTAACCACCTCCTGCTTAACTCTCTCATCCACTTCCTGAGAGATTTCACTAGGAGATACCTTTCACACTGGACAGTTCACCAGCCTGGCTTTCCAAGAGCAGGAAATTCAAGCCACAGTCTGCAAATCCACATCAGCATCTGGGCAGAGGCATACATGGTTAGGTTCGCTGTCTGCGTGGAAGTGCAAGTGGAGGAGACATGTGAAGCCAATGGAACCTAGGTTAAGTCACTTGAAAATTTTACCCAAGAAAGATATAGTGAGCAACATTAATCCCATTTTATAGATGGGAGACTGAAGCAAAGAAAGATGAATACCCTTATCCAAGATCATACAGAATGTCTATGACAGATCTGGGAAATGAATCCACATCTCGTAAATTCTAGTCTGGTTCTTATACTGAATATCATCATTTCTATTTTTTTTAATCCTTTTATTTATGCATGAAAGGATTTCTTAAAACAAAATGTTTTGTCTTCTTTTGATGCATAGGACAGCACGTAGGAGCTTGCAGAAAGCTGTTAGGGAAAAAAAATTAAAGAAGATAAAAACTCCTAGAAAGTGATGTGATTTTCAGAACTGCATACACTTTAATGCAGATAGCTACAGCCAAGGTTTATCTCATGAAATGCTTACACGGGTGACTTGTCTTAGATACAGTCTTATAGTTCTGTATAAATATTTTCCACCACAAATGATGTAAAGCCTAAAAATATGCCAAGATATTGGTTAAAACAGTATATGATTCCAATACATATCCCCTTAAAATGAGGAAAAATCTGGCATCATGTACTACCACCTCTCTTGAGAAAAACACAGTGAACACAAAAATCACAACAATGCATTGAGTCTTTTATTGCCATATTTGCAGAAGTCTAGTATTTCTAAAGAATGTCAGGAAAAGCTCTCAAAGCACAGATTAGCACTAGATTCATTCACTTTGGAAGAGTACAAGGAATTGTTTTTGCAATAGGGCAAAACAGTGATTTTTTTTCTAGCCAGCTAACTCTAGCAAATTGCATGCCATTAAATGTTCATATGTAATCTCAAGACTTTCACAAGTTTAGGTCTTGTTCAAAAAGAAAAGTAATTCTGTATTTTATCTCATGATCCATCTCAAATAAATTTTATTTAGAGATACACTGAATTCATACTCTGCCAAAACCTAGATGGTAGGTAAAATGACAAGAGAAGAGGATGTTCCTTGGGTACCAAACCACAGGATTCTATTGTTCCCTCAAAGCCCACATCCTTGTCATTATGTCACACAGTCATACTGATTAAAGATCACATTGTCAAGCTTGGATGCACCTGCACCTCCTACTGATGTCAACAGATTGTGAGCACTCAGCACTTCTGAAAATCAGGCCATCTTTCATTTGGCCACCAATATATAGACTGAGGAGCTGAAATTTGCAGCACCTGGAAGTGAAAATGTAGACTTCAGACAAATATAATGGCACTAGCACAAGAAAAGAAAGAAATATGGATAACACACTGCATAGATAGGAAACATTTCTACACTTCAACGATAAAGGTCAACACAATGCAAAGTGAATGGCAGATTGACATAGCTTATTTCTAATGGAAATCTCCATCTTGCACAGCATAAAAGAGCTATATGCAATAAAATCTTTGCAACCTTTTGCATTAATAATGTTACATTAGTAGAGGACTGTGTGATGGAGTGTCTGCTCCACAGTGGCTGCTAAGAAGTTAAATGAGCCCTGCAAGAAGCTACCAATCAGTCAGGAAGACCCATATAAAAAAACTTCAGAGTGGAGCAGAGACAATTACTCCCGGGAACTCAAGGAGGGGGACCAGCTGCCTGTCAAGCTGAGTGCAGATACACTCTTGGACAGAGCAGTGTGACAGGCAGGAACCAGGGGAGCGAAAGACAGCTTCTGGCTAGTGGCGGAAGCTGCAGTTTGAGGCCCTAAGAAAAGGGCAAAGGGGGTACTGAGGCCATAGGTAAGTGGTCCAGGGAAAGCTATGGAGCAATTCAAGTGGATAAAGCAAGTGGCTACCACCTACAAGGCCCCTGAGCCAGTACCACAAATAGTGGGTGGACTTAGGTCCTCCTGACTTCCTTTGCCAAAGGGAAAGCAGCTGGACGACTGGCTGCAGTTGCCATTGACACAAGCGGCTACACAGCAGACTGAAGATTGCCCCATAAGAGGAGGAAGAAAGTGTAGCATGGCCAGAGAGCTGTGTCCTTGAATATGATGCTACCATCCTGGGAGTGACATGTTCTGGAGAAAAAGTGGTGGCAAAGCACTGCCAAAGAGCACACTAGTGAGCAGAGATAATGTCTGGAATGGCTAGTAAGTGGCTCCAGAGTGGTGAGCTCATCTCATCACAGATACACACAAATACTCCAGACCACCTCTGAGTCCAGCACAATTTAGAGCAGGCCTGACTACTCTATTTTGCTACATCAGACTGGACAGGTGTCTGGTAACCTAGGATGATGCTACAAATGCTGCTTACTACCATGTTTGAGGCATTCCCTGCAACCACAAACAACCTGGTCCATGGAGTTATTCTTCACAGCATATCGTATTTGTACAAGAATGTTCTTTTCTTAAATTACACTGACAATCCAGCATGGGCAGCAATTTATTATAGATATTAGCTCTGTCTGAAACTTTTCACATGAATTTTGTCTTAACTAAAAAACCTTTGTTCGGAATCAGATTTTTGCACAAAAAGATTTGTTGACATCAGCAACATTTTTCGCTTTTCACATTTTCTTTCAATGCATTTTTAGTGAAATATTTATAAAAGTCATTTTCAAAGTTTGTTCTCATTCGATTTTCAGTAAAATGATACATCTAATGTGGCTCTGCAAAAGGGCACTGATGAAAATTACTGGTTAAAAATATTGCAATAAATATTATAAAGACAGAAAATGGGCTCATTTCAAATTCTATCAAATGGAAACAACATTGAAATTTCATCTCCAAATAGTTTTGGAACAGCTGTAATCAAAATCCAACTAGAAGTCTCACGTGACAGAGATAGCAGTTTGCGTTCTGATGGACTAGCATTCTGTCTAAGCAGTGTTTTGAAGGGTGGAGTTACCTTTGTGAGGACAGTAATTACCAAGCAGAGTGTGGGAGGATATTTGTTTGTGCGCCATTGCAAGCCTCTGGATTGGAAAGATTTGTATGGTTAACCCTCTGCTATCACTGGGTGAGCCTTACAGCCTTGTGCTCATTTCACCAGAAGACTGGCTGGGACAGAGAATGAATGCTAAAACTAGATATTCTGCCCTGAACCCTATGACAGACTACAGCTGCATTTTAATTAATATTACTGCTGAGTTATTCACATCTAGGCATCTTGCTTCCTTTGACAGAAAGTCAGTGGGTGAAAGTCAAATTGTGCATCTACACCTTGTTAGGATGGAAAGCTTCTATTGCAAGCTTTTTTTCTATTAGGGGAGAAATGAAAACAGTAGCTCATTTGAGAATTTGATAACACTAATAATTTAAAACAAATCTCAAAAATTCTGCTCTACTTACAAATACAAATGAAAGTGTCCTTTGTGAGATCTCTAATTTGGAGATCGTTTTCACAATAGCTATACTTCATCTAGCTGGAAGTTATGAGAGAACCACCAACATTTTGTACCTAAAATAGCCTTCCACTGAGATTCTTATAACTTGCATATTAATGAACTAGTCTGATGAAGTTTTTCCATATACTACCAAAGCTAGCAGGCATATCAGAAGTGCTAACTTTCCATCTTTGATTATTCTGCAAAATCCTTAATCTTCTCTTGACAGGTTCACAGTAATTTTGCTTCTCCAAGGAAACCTTTATCTGCTGTACAAGTTCAGACTCCCTATTTTCATTATCTGTACAATGTGTTGACATATGATATAACTAGCAACCACACAGAATAGTAACACTGAATGGAGGGAGATCATCTCCCTGTTTATACTACATGAAGGTTGATTTGATGGGCTGCAGCGATTGCCTCTGAGAGCCGACATAAGAGCAGCCTGACTCTTTCAAGTTGACAGTTTGCAAATACCATGCAAGGCTTTTCACGGCTGCATGCTTTGTATCAATTACACCAGGAGATACAGTAAATGTCACTTTGTAATGCTGCACATTACCAAATTAGTCCTCATGTCAGTTGTTATCTGGCAGTGGGCAGTTGCCAAGCCAGCACTATTTTCAAGACCTTGTTGCTTTACACTGAAAAAGTACAGGCCTAACTAAGAAGGTTGAAGAACTACAGACTTTAGAGGCTAGAATAAGTGAAGACTGCCAAGCAGTACTATTTCCTTTTGTTCTACCAAATAAGGCTACTCAAACAAGGGTCAAATTCTGCTTTCAGTTATATACCTATTTAAGCTCATTTGAATGTAACTGAGAGCAAAATCTGTCCTAGGGCATATCAGTGCCAATGCAGATATCATCAGGGGTAACAAACCCATTTGCTATGGCAGGCCAGATATGATTAAATGTACTTCTAGTGGGCTGTACATACCATTTACTGAAGTTTTGCAGCACTCCGTGGCATCACATAATGCTATGAATGTGCAACTGCGATCCATGATGCCCCTCTTGCTCTTTGGGTGAGGGAGAGAGCACGGTCTCGTGGAGTGCAGTCTCACATACCCAACACTCCATAATGTCACAAGACCTGACACTCTCACGGCAATGCAGAGCACTGGGTATGTAAGACCCCTCTGTCTGTTAGGGAGAGTGGGGTCCCACAAAGTTCAGTCACAGACCAGATGGAAGAGGCTCATGGACCTCATTCGGCCCATGGGTCGCATATTTGACACCCCTGATGTACAGTGTCAAACAGTCAAGGAAGGGAATGTGCTCCTAGTCAGAAAAGGCAATTTTGCACAGGGCAAAAGACCTTATATTCAGTTTCTTGCAGGACGCAATTCACTAACACTAGGTAATTTAGTTGTCTATTCCTGTATTTAAAAACCAAGCACACATCACAAAGACCCATGAAAAAACAAAAATTTCATTCCATTTTACAAAGGCTATATTCTTTTGAAAATTTACTGAATTTCAACAGATAGTATGGAAGCATTGCTATTATCTTCATTAGAATTTCTATTCCAGGCAGCCAGAATAGTTATTCAATTGAAAAAAGTTAATATATTTTACTGATACAATATATTTAAAAATGTATCGCTTAAAATTAGTGAGAATGTACCATTTACCAATTTGCTTTATGTGCAAACCTTTCCAGTTTTACTCTTCTTCTGTCTCTATGTAAAGCATCCTATATTGTTTCATACAATTTACATAAACTAGTCCTAATCATTGAAGTTCACCCACTGATTAACAGAATGCAAATTTTTAGGCTACCCTATAGTTTAACTATGGCTCCTTAGAAGAAGATAATCTGGTCCAGAATACCATACCAAACCATGGCCAGCAGCAGACACATCAAAATATGATGCAAGAACCCTACAGTTGGTATATGTAGGTATAGGAGGCTGTGGGCAATCCGCCTCTTTTTCAGCCCTTAGGTCCCATTACCCCTGGTGTCCAGACCTTCACAAAGGATTCACCACACATCTCTACTATCACCCGTGCTCTTTATTCAGTGTTTTACAACAAGCCCTTCTTCCCAGTAACTTCAATATAGCACTGCTGTAGGCCCTCCCAGTCTCAAGGCTCATTCAGGACCCCTAGAAACTTGGTGATGTTCACTACTACAAGAAGACTACAACTACCTAAACCATGACCCTCCCCTAGTTTCCCTTCCAGGTCTTTATATACACAGCTAGGCCAGGTCCCATCTTCTCCCTCTTGACTAATTAGAGTCTACCTCAGCCCTAATGAGCCAAGGCACCTGCTCCAGCCCTCTGAACCAGGGCTTACAGAAGGACTGAGGGGTTTATCTCCTTTGCTCTTCTGCAGTAAGTTAATCTGTCACCAACATTAGGTCTCATCCAGGTTTTTAGGGGGTACAGGACTCCATGGTAATAAAAGATGCACAACACAGCTGGGGCTGGCCCCTGTCAGCAATCTTAGGGTATGTCCACACGTCTCTTTTATTTTGAAATAACACTGGTTATTTCGAAATAAAAAACATTAGGTCCACACAACGTTTTCTTATTTCGAAATGACAGGCTCTGTCATTTCAAAATAAGAACCGTCATTTCAAAACAGCTTAAACCCCATTCATTTCGAAACAGCTGTTATTTCAAAATGGTTATTTCAAAATAACACTGTTTGGACATGTTGTTTTGAAACAACACCATTGTTTCGAAACAACTGTTTTGAAACAACATGTCCAAATGGCGTTATTTCGAAATATCTATTTCAAAATAACAGCCATTTCAATAGCAGGCTTTCCCTTAATTCGAATTAACATTTTCTTAAGTCAAATTAACTTATTTCAAAATAAGGACTTTATTTCAAAATAACTCATTTCAAAACAACTTATTTCAAAATAACAATGTATGTGTGGACATAGCCTTAGACTTGTAGGGCTTGGGAGGGGACCAAAAAAATTGCAATGAGGACATCTCAGCTTGGGCTGAAGCCCAGAGTCTGAGACCCACCTCCCTCATGTGGTTTCAGATCCCAGGTTTCAGCCTGAGCCTGAATGTTTACAAGGCAGTTTTTCATCCTGTAGCCCAAACCTCACAAGGCTGTCAGGTCAACATGGGCTCCAAGACACAGTGCTATGGATTTTTTATTGCAGTTTTGATGTGACATAATAGATAGAGATTGCTTTATACCCTGTAGCATGAGGTTTTGGTATCCCATCCAAAACATATCCTTAATTGTGATGCCTCTTATTGTTATCCATATAAATGTCCAATTCATTTTTTAATCTTGTCACAATTCTTAGATTAGAATATTATCATATGTAGTCCCCTGAAACTTAACTGAGTTACAATCTCATGCCTTGATATATGGCATAGACAATGGGTGTTTGAACTGGAAACCAAAATACCAAAAATGGAACTGTTCTATTTCACTCTTCACTCATTTACGTTCTGAATGTCTGTTTATACAGTTGAGCTTTTATTAGGAATATGCACAGATCTTGACATTCATATTTGGCTTCTGTTATGTTGTGGGCATTTGATGGCGGGCTGTATCTGGCCTAAGATTCATATTCCTTTTTTTGAGTAGCAAAACCAAAATATTTCTGGAAGAAAAAAAGCTTAAGATGGATAAAGCAAGTGACATATTGCAGTGATTAAGGGCTCATTTCTGAGCTTGGCAACTCACATGGGCAGGAGAAGAAGGTGCAGGAACCTTCATGTGCACTTGCATGGGCTTCCCACATTGCCATTCCATTCTACTCCCCTATGCAGACGCATAGAGAGTGTTCAGAGCCTTGGCTCAACCTCCTTCCTTGCCCAAGTACTGCAAGACAGCACAGAGGGAGAAGTAAGTTGAGCCTGCAAAAAGTGCTAATGCAACTCACTTCCGTCATGGAGCAAAGGAGAAGTGGGCTTTGAAATGTGACTCTCAGAATCACAATCCAGTTCCTGCTGGTCTCCTAGGTCAATGTGACTATGCTCTACCTCTTACTTGTTTTGCAATCTAGCCCTAAATCATTACATACATTTTCAAAGTCCCTGCTCTTTTATTCATTCAGAGACTGCATAATTCACAGTAAAATTGTATTTGGGAAATAACACAAAAGAACAAGAAAGCTTTGTGAACATGGTAGCTCCAGCAGGCTGGAGTAGCCTATTATCTACTCACATTCTTCTCCTCATTCTCCTGGTGCAAGCACTAGACGAAATGTACCCAAACCACCTAGCCTCTATTGTATGGTCAGCTTTCATCTTCCCATTGAACAATACTATTCTGGTTTTATGCCAGCATCACTTCATTGATTTCAGAGGAGTTAATCTAACATGAAACTAAAGCAAGCCATAAACTGTATTCATTGCCTCATCTGACCTGGCCAGGCTTTTGTTTTAATACTATGTTAATTAAAGTGTATAGTTTTCCTCAAAGGGCTGCAGTAGGAGGCAAACCGAGACTCGTACCACTGACTTCTAAATTTATTTCCTTGTGGGGTGAACTCAAACAGTATGTAAACATTCATGTCCAGATCAGAAGGCTCTGGTACAGTATTAGTAACACTACATTCATCTATTAAAACCACCCAGTCTATGCACGTTTCTTCTGCTCTAAGGTTTATAAGGCAGAAGGTTAGTTGTCAAATAAATTTAACAGAGTTTGCCAAAAAGCAAATGATTTGGGCATCTACAAATCCAAGACAAGATGAGACTTTGTTATTAGAGAAAGGTTATTCTGTGAAAACAGACTGGCAAGAAAAAAAAACTATCTATGGCTGCCATTCAAGATGAGGCAACCACATTTCACTATTTTTACAAATATTTATTCAGTTTTTCTTTGTAAAAGCCAGGTTGTTGGGTATTAGGTTCCACAGGAGATTTATTGGTCTGAGACTTGGTATACTCTGATCTAGGAAAACAAAATAAATCTCAGCAAAATTAAGAAATACATTGGTTTTAAAAAACATCACACAAAGAGAGCTAATGTATACAGAGGGGGAAAGCAATAAATGGCAGATGACTACAAAGTAAATACAGGGCAAGACTGCAGACATTAAATGCCAGGGCTACATTCTGTTCTGCTATAAATATATATAAATCTGAATCAACGTCATTAACACCAACGGATATAGTCTGAATTTACATCAGTATAATTGACAATTTGGCCTTAGACTTTCAAATATCACAAAAGGGCAGTGCCTTGTATGAAGGCTGATATCTTTCTGAAAGTCTATTATAAAACTGTTTTCAGACTATGTCTTCAAATTGATAATACTCCTCTAGATGTGTGTATATTAAGAACATCATTTTGGGGAATAAAATGGTAAAGCACTATGAATTGTCAGGGACACCCACTGTCTATTTTTTGGAACTGTTCCTGCAGTCCTCTCTTGATACAGAGTTTTGTGACTGAAATGTGTTTGAGTGCCAAGGTCTACCAAGGGGACATCCTTCATAAGGCACAGAAATGAAATTAGGGATATTACAGGAGCTCCTGCCAAGATTCAAATGTTCTAGAAAATAGAGGTGCTTGAACACATAGTAGGAATGGGCAAGAGGACTTGGTTGAATTACCTCCTTGGTCTTTGGACCCTCTTCAGACATTTTGAGAATTGAACTAAAACAAAGCTATTTTCAAGACTCTCAAATTAAAGATGAAAATTGCACATTCTGAAAGAGATGGGTTACCAATTTGTTGGTTATCTACTACAGTTCTTGTTGAAAGTATTTTGATAAAGTACATTTTAAAGTCAAGATTTTTAAAACTAAGTAATGATTTTGGCCAAAATTGACTAGCAGTTTTGGGGTGTCCAAAATATGACACTGAAAATTAAGGCACAAGTTGCACTTGAAAATTGTTGCTTATTTAATAAATATGCATAAACAGAAGTGTCCCAGGTCCTATTTATATTCAGTGTGCTTAATCTTTGCACATGGGTCTTTGCTGTTCATAAATGGTAACAGGCAATTTAGCTGAGACATATGCAGGACTGAAAAGTTTCCAGAGAATAGCATTCTGCAAAGATTCTTTTCTTGACAAAACTAGTATTTTTAGTAACTTTCTGGAAAGTTGCTGTCAGGTTACGCTCACAGTCCATTACAATGTTCTGCAGTGAATACGAGTACAAGTAATGAACAACAATGTGCTCAGTACCTTTGAACTTGTTGGTACAAATTAGAAAGGAGCACTAAGATAATTGTACATACTTCACATTAGAGTTTTTAAGGATAACCTATGCTTGAGAAAACCGAGTTGCTGAATTAGAAAAAAAATGTATTATACATTGTTACCAAGCATCATTTAATTGTCATCTCTTTTCACTGAAACCAAGCTGACTAACAGGCCAACCTAGTGACCTCAGCAGAGTCAAGTTAGTTCTGCCAGAGCTCCTGTATTTACATATCATTGGAAGAGACCACTGGGTCTTATTCAATTCTCACTAAAGTCAGAGGGAGGCTTTCTATTCACTTTATGAACATTGTTATCAGCTGAACTATTCCCTCCCGCTGAAGCAGTCTTGTTATTAGGGCATGGAACTAACAGAATATGAGTGGCCACACTGGGTCAGATCAGTGGTCCATCTAGCCCCTTATACTGCCTTCCCAACAGTGGCCTATGCCAGATGCTTCAGAGGGAATGAACAGAACTAGCAATCGTCCCCAATTGTTCATTCCCAACTTCTGACAATTAGAGGCTAGGAATACTCAGAGCTTGGATGGCATTCCTGACCAGCTCAGCTAATAGCCATTGATGAACCTGTCCTCCATTAACTTGCATAGTTCTTCTTCAAACGCTGTTGCAGCTTTGGCCCTCACTGTTTCCCCTGGTCAAGAGTTGCACAGGTTGACTATGCATTACATGAATAAGTACGTCCTTCTTCAGGATGTCTGGGTTGTATTCCCAACTCCCCCATATATCTTTGGGCAAATCACTTACCATATTTGTTCCTCAGTTTCCCCCCAACAAAGTAGGCAAGATTTTAGCAGGGGTAAGTATTCAAAGGTTTGGATGTTTATGTGAAGCCTATTTAAACCTGTTCAGTCTCCAAATTAGGTCAGAAATCTCACAAGCATATCAGCTTCCAGGAACTATTGGAAACTCCATGGTGATGTCTACACCTAAAAGCTTAGTTCGGACTTGGTTAGTTCGAACTAGGTAGTTCAAAGTTAATTTGAACTAAGCACATTTTCTTTTTTAGTTCAAACTAATTTTTAGTTCAAACAAGCTGCGTTTTTTTTTTTAGTTTGAGCTAACTTTTTAGTTCGAGCTAAAAAAAAACATGGTTAATTCGAACTAAAAGTTCAAACTCAAAAAATGTGCTTAGTTAGAACTAACCAATAGTTCAAATTTATTTAGTTTGAACTACATGACTACATTGTGCTAGTTCAAACTAAATTTCAAAATAAGTTCAAACTAAGCAGTTAGTTTGAACTAACCAGCCAAACTAAAAATTTTTTTAGTTTGAACTAGGCAAAGCCTAGTGTAGACAGGGCTCAGATTAGTTTAAATTAAGGCTCCTTATTTCAAACTAATTTGCTAGTGTAGCCATACCCTATGACACTATTCTTTGGTACAATATTTCAATCATATTGCCCCAAGGTACAGCAGAAAACTTGTAGGGAAACACTGGGCCAAGTGAACTCATTGGTGAGAGTCTCACTGACATCTGAGACCAGGATTTCACTTCACTCATGTAGAATCATATGTCATAATGTTGTAGAATCAGAAGAAAGTTTTGATTTTCAGTTCATTTCTAAAAACAATTGCTAACATTGGAGAGTTCTTATTTCATTGCAGCCAGTTTAGTCAACCCTAGACCTAAATCTTCAATAAAACTGTTTCATCCTATCTCCCATTAATAGCTTCTTCCATCTAAACATTTAAAAGAATTTTACAACTATTAACAAACTAAGATTTGTATTACTACTGTAAGCTAAGTGGACAGTGTCATAGACTTCATATACAAGGAAAAAGAGACCAAGAGAGCTTAAGTGACTCATGAAATGTCAAAAATTAGGTCTGTGACAGAGCTGAGAATAGAAACCAGGTCACTTGACAGCTCGCACTAGATTTTAACCACTAATCCATCATTCCTGTTTCATTTTTACATGCATGTGAAGCCCAGAATAGCAAGCAATGCCTCTCACCATTCTGAGTTTGCCTAGTTCATATAACAATTTTGAAGAGGCTGGCATTGTGTTAACTTGGTGCTCCCACGCAACAGTGTTGAGTATTGTCTACATAGAATAGAATTTTTCAGATATCTGCTGATAGGCTGTGATAGGGATTAATGTTTTTTCACTTGCCCCAACCCAGGTCTAACCTATTTCTATCCCCTTCTTCCATTCTGACGCTGGTCTACATGGGCAAGTTTTCTGTATAGTCCAGGGAGCACCCAATGCTCTCTTCCCAGTCACAGGTGGAAGTCCAGGTATGGGGGACCTCTCCATGTGTGATCTGACCCAATGCATTTTCTTTATTTATTGAGCAAGAAGAAAACACCAGAGCTGCTTTTGCCAAAAAGATACTGAGTAAAGCTTGGCTTCAACCACCACCAAGGGATGATAAGATCAGTTGCCTAGTAAATATAGTGGAGCAAAATTGTATTTAGTGAGCCAAACTGTGCTCTAACACAAACTTAACTCTATTGACTTCACTAAAGTGACCGACCTGTGTAGGTCAGAGACAAATCAGGCCTCCCCACAACACAGACACACACCATGTATATGTGAGGGCATTTGGGTGGTCCTTTCCAATACAGGGCTAGCTGATATAGACTCGCTCATCTCTGAATCTTTAGAGATGGACTCAGGCAGCTAAACTTTGGTTTTTTGCAAAACCTCAGTTGTTGTGTTTTGCCTTTCCAGTGACACAATTTAAAACCACAATTGGTTTGGATGTTGGATGCACAGCCTAAAGTGATATGAAATATTTTATACTTTCTCACTCTCCCTGCTGACTTGTGATACTATTAAGCTAACAAAATGATATCCTTTTCCATTTTCAATTACTCGTATCCTGTCCAAGTACTATGAAAGGAATAAAAACCTGAAAACCCCAGAGTCAACATTACAAATCTACATACTGTTTAGGAGCATGCACTAAACCAACATGCCAAAATACACATACAGTAGGAGCCGAGATTAAACAAGCTCCTGAAGTGCCAAAATATACATAGGATCATGCAGTTAGTAAGACACTCATCACTGCCAACATACATAGTGGAGCATGCTGAAAACTAAACCCAGCATTAGCGCTGGGTTTGTTTTGGTGTTGGTTTCCTCCATGTGTCTATAAAACATGCATATTTGACCTTGTAGTATCTTAAAATAAGAACGCAGACAAATTCTACTGATCAAAACGCCTCTAAAATTTCAAAGATTGATTTTTTTATAACTTTCCAAAAGTTCATATGCTTCTCCAAATCATGCCAATCAATTAAACTGAAAGGTTGCAAATTCAAAATTGGTAAATACATTTGTAAATACTTTTGCACACAACACATGGATGTTTTGTGGTAGCAAATTAGTGAGTTTTGAACAGAGATTGGACATTTATATGAGTAACAGTTACCCAGAGTTACAACAGCTAATGCTAACAAAAATATTGGAAGAGATCAAATGTAATGCTTCTGTGCTTAAATCAAATTCTAACTATTCAGGGTATGGTGAGATTTCATTGGGGGCAGATAGTATCACATCCATCCACTATTCTCATACCATTCGCTGGCATTGGTCTCTGTTAGGAACAGAATATACTATACGGGCCATGAATCTTGTCCAGTGTGGCAATTCCCATACTCCTGTGCAGGGGCGTTACTGGAGGGGCTCAGAACCTGAGGCGCACCCCCCACGTGGCCCCGATCCTGCTCCAGGGCCCAATCCGGCTGGTACCACTTGCCAGCAGCAGCAGGGGCTTGATCTAGTTTCAAGACTCCTGCAAGATGCTTGAAGAGGGAGATGGTCCCTGCAGTTTCTCACAAGTGGCAGGAGCTGCTGCTTGGAGACTGCTCCTGCCACTTGTGCAAAGTGGCAAGGACTGTCTCCAGCTTCAAGCTTCTTGCAGGAGACTTGAAGAGGGAGATGGTTCCTGCAGCTTCTCACAAGCAGATGGAGAAGTCCCTGAGCCTCCACCACTTGCCGGAAGTGGCCTGGAGCCAGATCAGGCCCCTTCTGGTGGTGCTGCCAGCCAGAGATCTAGGGCCTATGTCCTGCGGGCTCCAGCATAGTGATGCCCCTGTTCCTGAGTTCAACTGTGAAGACTGCCAGCGCCTGCATAGCTTGGCATCCCAACCCAGTATGATCCTGCTCTCGTCAACATACCTTTCTTCATCTTTCTCTCTTGTAGGCTCACCATCTGGTACTTAGTCCTAAGGATTCTATCATTCCTACTCATGTTAAGAAGGCCATGATCAGTGAATAGGCCCATTGACTTTGATGGCACAACTTGCAAAGTAAAGCACTACTCAGTATAGGCAAGTATATCTGAATCAGACTCAATAAGACAAAAGAAGAGTCTTGTGGCACATGAAAGACTAAGAAATTTATTTTTCTCATGACCTATGTTGTGTTTGTATTTATACAACTTTTTTGATTTGCTGAAGTAATTTGACTTGATCCAGTAACATGTAACCACAGTATTTAACTTTCAATCCCATACTGTAAGTTTTCAATGTAAGTTTTCTCTACTTTGGCATCTGGTGACGTGGGACTTTGCCCACAAAAGCTCCTGTGAAAAATAAATTTGTTAGTCTTTAAAGTGTCAGAAGACTCCTCTTTTGTTCTGCTGAACTAAACTATCATGGCTACACCTCTGGAATTTGTCAACATGCAAGACCCAATGTCTATGTCTACACTTACAAGTTATTTCAAATTCAGAAGGCAAAATTCAAAATAACTTATTCCCTGGCCAAGGAGGCATTTTATCATATTGAATTAAGCAGTTTCTTAATTCAAAATAAGGAACCGCTATTTCAATATAATAAAACCTCCTTTTACTTCAAAGTATTGCATACTTTGAAGTTAGTTCGAATTAAGCCATTTTAAGATGCAGAGTAGGTTTCATTCCAACTAATTTCCCTATTCTTTTGCCTGTGTCCCCCTATTTTGAATTAGAGAGTCTAGTGAAGACTCTCTACTTCAAATTAATAAAGTCCACTTTATTTTGAATTAGAAAGTCTTCACTGGACTCTTAATTTGAAATAATAACTTTCAAGTAGTGCTAATTCAAAATAATAACTTTGGTTTAAATTTGAAGTTGTTATTTCAAATTAACTACTTCAAATTAATTTTTTAAGTGTAGACATAGCCAATAAGGGCAACCCCAATTCATTTATTGCTACATACACCTCAAACACCCAGGAAATGGCATGACCTTATCTCATACATGTTGGACTGATTGAAAGATATGGGTAGAGCAAGATAGCTTATTGTTGATTATGCATCTATGGAAATATTTGTTGTTTCTTACTCTAACAAATACTTTGACCATTATAAAATAGGGCCTGATATTTGAGCTTTGGACAGGAATATTGTATGGGGATAATTAGTTTGTAGGTCAAAAGAGGCCTCCTTTTTGTTTACCTCATTTTAGTGATATTGAAGTTCAGCTTCATGTGTATCCTACTATGACTTTTGGAATACAGCACTAATCCTTGATTTGTTATATTTGTGAGGAGAGGTTGCCACAGGCTTCTTAAAAGCATATCACGTTGTGCAGGTCAATGACCAGACTTGGGCCCAAAATATAATAAATATACATTTAAGCAGATTTAGTTAGATTTTGCACTATATCGTATATGAAAAAATGTCACTGAAATGGAAGGACTTGTCGATTATTATTATTTTTTTAAATAACAGTTCTACTACTTGAGAAGTAGATCTCCACTGCTAAAGATACAGCATCTTACTCAAAGGGTGAAGCTACAAGGGGAAGAAAAAAGAGGAAAGACTGCAGATTGCTTTTGTCTGATCGCACTGAAGTTTCTGACTTTCCCTTTTGTTTTAAGAATCACTTCTCATTTGACAAACCACCACCTTATCCACAAAAAAACACCTTACTTGAAACAAAACCAACCTTCAGAAAACTGGAGGATTTGCTATCCTCACAGGCACAAACTCAAGTAAAATCAAAAGACTCCTGATTCTCATTTACATTTACTCTGCACAACAATAAGCTAAACCAATGTAAACACTTTTGTACCTTGGCTACTTAAGCCATACCAGGGAGGTGTATCATTTTAATTATACCGGTAGTTACAGCAGTACAACTTTGGTTAGAAAACAAGATCTCAAGCCTCTTTCAACCATTCTGGCAGGCCGTAAAGGGGCCTTACAGTGAATAGCATTTTCATTTTCATCCATTTTACATTTCCAGAGCAGTGACAAAGGGCATTAGTGCAAATCAGATTCAGGCCCTCTAATCTCTGTACATGTGAGCAAAGAATGGCTGTTTTGAGGAAGCCATTTTAAATAAACCTCATCATGTCATTAGTTTATGTGACAGCCATATAGACTAAGTTGTTAATTTGAAGATCTGTGTGTAAAGAGAGGCCCAGGAGACTCAGGTTCCAGACAGACACAGAGTAGGTCAATTAAGGAGCAATGTAATCTAGGCTTGAGCTGGAGCAGTGAGAGTACTGAACACATTTAAGTGTCCCTTCTCAGACTTTCAGTGCTGGCTAGTCTGCAAAGTGGCATTGACACAGAAATCAGCTTTCCAAAGCAGAGAAGTTGAGCTTTAGTAATAGTTATACAGTAGATTAAAAGAAAATTGGAGAAATCTCAAGACTGTTTTAGCTGCTGAATGAATTGTGTCAGCTAACCACTGTTCTTCATCCATGGCTGTTTCCTCATGAAACGAAATTTAACAACAAAAACAAAACAAAATAAAAGCCTCCAGGTTGATAATAAGAAATAAAAAAATAACAGAGAGTAAGTTCATAACCCCAGACCTACACTAACCTCTGCTGTGTGAGAAATCTAATTTAGGCTTCATGTCTCTTGCTTCCCATGGCCACAATTGCAGACAATATTAAAAATGTGTTAATTACAGCTCTGAGGTAGGAAACAAGAGGAGAATCTTACTAAAATTGGGCCCATCAGCCAAGGTATAGGCATGAATTGGATTCCTGAGGAATCTCTTCTCCTTGGAGAGCCTACAGTAATGGAAATATAAGACCGGAAGACATACCTCAAAAAATCATTAAATCCAATCCTAGGTACTGAGATACAGGACCAACTAAATGTAGACCATCCTTGGAAAGTGTCTGTTCAACTTGTTCTTAAAAACTTCCAATGACGGGGATTCCACAGCCTCACCTGGAAGCCTATTCCTGTAATAGCTATCTCTATCACGAGAAAGATTCTTCTAATAGCCAGATTAAGATAATTACTTCTCGTCCTACTTTCAGTGGATCTGCAGAACAATTGATTACTGTCCTCTTTATAACAGCCTTTATCATATTGAAGACCCACAGTCTTCTTTTCTCAAGATTCATAGACATTAAGGCCAAAACATACTAATGTGATTATCTAGTCTGACCTTCTGTGATTAAATGTGCTCAGTTTATTTAATCTTTTCTCATAGTTATCTAAACCTTTTATCATTTTTATTGTTCTCCTCTGGATTCTCCTCAATTTGTCCACATTCTTCCTAAAGTGTGAAATCCAGGCCAATCTCTGGGAGGAACAGTAATGTTCCTGCTGTCCCATGGTAGACACTCTATATGGGTGGGAGAAGCGGAAGCCTTTCAAACCATTGAAACTGAAATGTAAATCACATTAACCCAACATGAGTTGCTTTCTCTCACTAGTAGTTTGTCCACATAGACTGGAATATGAGTCTGTCAAAGTCCTTAAGCTGAAGAAGGAAATGTTCATGCTTCTGAATCTCTGCAAATAACCCAGTCAGGGGCAGTATTACACCAGTAATGTGCCTGACTGCCAGGTGATCTTCTGACCTATTGGTGGCAACAACTGTGAGATTATGCCACTGGGTAAAGAAAATCAGGACTAGAAATGGCAGTGGAGGAGTAAGCACAAGAAAGAGCATAATGCCATGCTATGCAAGGAACTGATCTAATGCACTGGAAGCAATTTAGCAGTAACATGAAACCAGCAGTCTGAAAGATTTTTCTCTACACAGGACTTTGATTAACATAATTTTGGAAGATGTTCCTTTCATAATGTTCAAAACATGTGAAAAAAATATAAAATTGATGAAGAGAACTGATTTTATTTCCAAGAGATTCCATTTAAAAACTTACATATGCTCATTTTCATTGTTTTAACTTGCAAAAAAGGGAATTTGAAACTATGGAATTATAATTGCACCACAATATATATGTATGTATATATTTGGAAGACTGTTTCCACAGTGTATTAAATTTGTTTAGACACTTCAAAGTACTGAATGTTGTACATCCAAAACTGCCTAAAGATAAATTAAGATTGTTCCTATTTCACTTTATCTCTGGCCAGAACAATCCCTTCAGATTCACAAGTCATTTACAGAGATTTCTGGAATTAGTGTAAATTACAAAGGCAACATTAATAGAAGTAATATAGACAATGTTATTTCATCCTCATATGTAATAATCTAAAACAGTGTAATTATGCTTGAACCACTTTCTTTTTCCATTCAAAAAATTTTACATAGCTCCCTCAGTTTCCAAGGCTAAAGATTAACAAATAAGGATTTTCCATGCAAATACATCAAGAGCCTTTTGAATATGTAGCAAGCAATATAATCAGTTGGGTACCTATGCACGTGTTTTTGTCAGCTCAGAGCCTAAAACCAGTAGAACATTTCAGTACTCAGGTAGAAAAAGTAACGGCTATGGTATAAGAATGTGGAAAAAGAAATGTCTGGATTTGTCAGTTCTTTATCTTCAAATGCTGTTCACATCTAGAACAAATGAAAAATGAACTGGGAATTGAACCTTTCTAAAACAATGAACAAATTTTCTTCACAGGTGTGTTCAATGTCATCTAAAGCCCACTGAAACCAACAGAGACACTCCGAACCTTAAATCTGAGGTCAAGCCTCACCTCTCTGTATTTCTATAATAATTTGCTGGTAGATTTTTGTATGTGTTTTTGTATTACTGGGTCTTTAAGAGCTACAGCAAATGGAACTGTTTACATTTCCCTGCACGTTCACAGCGTTGCACCCCAGTTCAGGCAAGCACCTCCATTTAGGAAGGGTATTTAAGCACATTTTGAACTTTCAGTATTTGCATAAGTCCTGCTGAAGCTCACGGGACTTAAGCACATGCTTAAATGTTTTCCTGAACTATGGCCTTGGTTAGGAGCAAATTGTCCAGTTTGTCGAAAGCCCTACAGGAAATAATTCACATCAAAATAAAGAGAATAAAACCCTCTAGTGTGGGTGATACATACCTTCAGGTTTTCTTCTTTAAAGGTAGTGATCTTCACACTGTAGCATAGGGGCCCAAACCTACTCACTTTGCCCATGAGAGCAGTCCCAGTAATGTCCAAGGAAATAATAACCGTGCATTAACTCTATACAATGCAGAGCTAACATCATATGAAAGATGATTGCTCTAAAGAGCTATAATTTTATTCTTATCACTGCCATTAAGGCAGGCAAACTGGATTTCAATGTGCTCATCAAGGGGTGCTCCAATTATTAGACCTATAACCTTTTAGCAGAAAGGAAGCTAATGCAACAGCTTTGATTTCTGAACAGCGAAAACATACAAGATGGTCATTATTCTGGGCAGGCCTGCAGTGTGTAAAATAACTTCCTATCAACACAGCAGTGCAGAGAAACCATGAAGATAATACGAAAGAAGGGGTCTGATAACAGTTGAGAAAATCAAGGGGAAAATTAACTCAGTCAATGCGGTACACTTTCCTCTCATACTGAATGTGGCACTCTTATTAACATTACAGATGCATACTGGAAAGGGGAATATACTGTCGATGGCTGAGCTGCCACAAGTGTGGGTCTTGATTTTTCCATGCCTTTCTGGTACCTGCTTGGTAGGATTTTTTCGTTCACGTTTCTCTGTCCTTGCAGAGATGTAACAAGCTACATGCTGAGGAGAATCAGGTCCTTGAGACTAGATTCACAAAGCCTTAGGCTCCTAATTGAAACAAAGGGATTTAGGTACCACTGGTATTCACAAAAACTCCTTGCAGCTTCTGTTTAATTCTGCGCACGCCTCAACTCACTTGGGGTCTTATCTTTTTTCAGCAAATATTCCTTAGGTAACTATGGTCCTGCCTTTGAGCACATGTACTTCTGCTTGACTCTATACAACTGGATACCTAAGTCGCAATGCAACTCACAAACCAGGGAATAATAGGTACTTATGACCGGTGGGGTAGGGGGTTGGATCCTTGTCTGCTAGGTGAATGTCCTACCTACCAGCCTAAAGAGTTATTCTCACTGTCTTTCTGGGCTAACAGTGGTTTATTTAGCCAAAGCAGGAAAGAATAAGAGAGCTCCACATCAGAATATCCCATAATCCAGTAGAGAATATCCCATAGCCGAGTTAGGTCTACAACTATGACCACAAGTGGCACAATCTCTACTGGTCAATGCCAAGTGCTGGGCAGCAGTTAATTAACCCAAAACTCTCAGAAAGTGCAAGTGGCTTCAGCCAGATCTGCACCTGAGGAGGGTAATAGAACCCCTGATGGAGGAAATGTGATCGAAAGATGAATGAGCAAATTCATTTAGTGTATTTGCCAACATCTACACAAGACAGATTGGGTCCTTCAACCATGCTGATAACCTGTGTAGGAGCAGAGTCCTGAAAACAGGTAGCTAGAAAGTGCCCTCTTCACTGGCAGCTCCTATAGCATAACTGGTTTCAAATGTATTTACTTCCATCCCTCCTTTGGTCCAAATCAATGAAGCTGAGAGACAGACACTGACACATAGGCAAAGCAATGCCTCCATATTAATTGCCCAGGCTATTTCTGCCACATGGCAGGGAGAGGACATTTTATCCTTGCCGGCATCATGGACATAACACAGATGGTGGCAGTTACCTGTAACTCATTTGACTAGCATAGAGGAGGGTGTCACAGGTCACTTTTAATGGTGAGAGGAATCATTGCATTCCACTGGTCAGCCACTTCACTCCACAAAATGTGGCAGCTTGTGGACAGCCCTGCCAGTCTGTGTGCCCCATGAAAGGCTTGACTGAAAGTTGAAGAGCATACAGAAATCCTGCATCTTGAAAAGATAAGAAACAAAGATCTTTCCATCTTGGAAACTGTAAAGTTAGAGCTATTATCTCATTTAAATGTCAAATTATCAGCTTTGTGAACACTATTAGTGTTTATGCACCAACACTCTAGTCCTGAGTTGAAGATACATTTTATGACTCTTTATGATAGTAAATCATCAGCTGAAAAACTTTTCATTCTTGGTGACTTGTAGAGTCGTAACTACAGCAGGGCCAACGGGGCAAAGCCCTGGGCAGTGCTGAGTGGCTCAATAGAGCCTCTCTATTAAAGGGTGGCTTTCATGGTGCCAGTGCCAAGTGCTGCTAATGGCAAGGGGCGCGTTCCAATTGCAACACGCCCTGGGCAGCAAAAAACAGTGTTACAGCTTTGGTGACTTGAGTGCAACAGTCAATGCAGATAACTACGCATGGTCAGATATCCTAGGATGTGATTAATAAAAGTTTTGTGTTGCGTCATTTCCCAACATTGCTATCTCTATCCTGTTTGTATGTTCATCACGGAGGCTCTGATCATGCAGACCGATAAAGCAAATTTATCCGCATGAGAAGTGCCATTGAGTTCAATGGAATAATCACAGGAATAAATTTATCCATATACTTTTTTTGCAGCTTCAGACTCCAGACTCTTTGTGAAGAGTGCTTTTTCTTATGTTTGTAAACCAATGAGGCTAAGAAAACAGTAAGATTGAAAGGAGATTGGACATTTCTAGGGATAACAAAAATAGCCAGAGTTAGAATAATTAATTCATTTTTGGAAGGGATAAAAGCCTACCAATTTAGGGCTTAGCCATTCTCTAACAGGAAGTCAGATGAAACCTTAATGCAGGACAGATTATATCACAGGTGTGGCCAAACTGCGGCTCGCCAGCCGCATGCGGCTCTTCAAAGAAAAAATGTGGCTCGCAGGCACAGAGATACTCCAGGCTGGGGGAGTTAAAATCTCCGGCCTCTCAGGAAAAGGTACGAGAATGCCACAGTAGGCAAAAATGATATAACAGGGATGGCCAAACTTATGGTACTCAAGAGCTGTACAAGTCGATTATTAAACCTTCAAGAGCTGCACTGAGGCATATAACCACAATTTTTACCTATTCCAAAATTACTAAGCTTAAAATTTATTGTGCACTTTAATTTTATCTTGAAAACAGGGCAAATATTGATCCTACTAATGTCAGATTCTAATAATTACTTAAGGTTACCATGAAAAGTAGGCCTATCCAGTAAAAACTTAGCTGTTGTTGGATGTAGAACACTGCAGGCTAGTGGCAAGCTTTTTTTTTTTTCCAAATCTGGACAGTAACTTGTCAATGCAGTATGTAAAAGCACTCACAGGTGCTGATCTCTAAGTATTGCACAATATTTTGATTTAACAAATTTCATTGTGGAATACAATGCTTCACAGCAGTAAGTTGTGCTAAAAATTGAAAGTAACCGACATTCAGTTTTAAACTTTTCTCCTTTGCATTTTGTTTCTTCATTTTCCACGTCATGTTTAGGACTTGTAAAACACAATTTTAACAAAGCAGTAAGCTGCATTAGAGCCTATGAGAAAATCTAAACATGCCACGGCTTCACCGATCATGCTGTGCTTCCCCCTGCACCCTGTTGCTGCCTCTTACCATGTCACTGCTTCTCTCCTGTCCCCGACCATTGAACACTTCTCCTGTTGTCTCCAATCATGCTGCCCTTCCCTGCAACATTTCCCCTAAGCTGATGAAGCAGCTTAGCAACTTTTGGATGCAGCTGAGCAAGTTCTCTCCTGGTTCCACGACCTGGTGCTGGGCCCCTGCTTATCAGCTCCCCAAGTGCATCCATAACTTGGTCAGCTGCATCATCACCTTAGAAGGAACATTGCTTCTGTCTCCCATGACAACTCAACTGTCCTGGGAAAGACTTTCCTACTCCATACATAGCCCAACACTTGTCTTTCAAAACAGGCTTGGTTTTGTGGAATAGGATTCTGAATAAAATAATTCTGAAGGAAGAGGATGCTATGGAAAACAGCTCATCCCTAGTCCCAATCCCTCAGGGTCTCTGAAAAGCCTCACCTGTCCAGAGCTCCAAAGAGGTAGCCACGTTAGTCTAGTTCAGCAAAACAAACAAGGATTCCTGCGGCACTACTAACACATTTGTTTATCGCATGAGTTTTCATGGGAGAAATGTGATAAATAAATGGGTAAGTCTTTAAAAGTTCCACAAAACTCCTTGTTTAACTGTCCAGAGGTTGATCTACAGGTTTCTGTAGAGTTGGCAAAAAGGAATAGGATTCTTCATTGGCTTATTCCTTCTACCTCTGCTACAATGGAAGACTTTTTAACGTGTTTTCCTGACTACCATACTTGTAAAGGGAGTGCATGAGGTGCCCCTAAGTTTGTAAAGTGCTGTGGACAGGACTTAGGCTGCTTTGGCATGTGGTATAAGGTAAATACAAAACAAACCAACCAACCCACCCACCCAAACCAACCAGAGCAAAAGAAAATAAAAAAATACAAAGTACACCAAAATAAGTAAAGCAATGTAAAATAAAATCCACACTGAAATCTATTAAACAGAAACTAACAATAATTTGTTAGTCTTTAAGTCCTTCACAGCTTGTCTCCTCCCTGATCCCCCCAGTCCCTTCCCTCATTGCCTCCATTCCCTGAAGTACCTTTCTGTTTTGAGACTCCCTGACACCCACCACTTCTCTGAGCTCTTGGCTCCCTTCTCCCTGCCCCTCCTCTGAGCTGTCGCTGCTGCTCCCTGCTCCCTCCTCCCCAGCTTCCACCCCTCCTCTGAGCTTTCCCCTGCCTGCTTCCTCCTCCTCCCCGCCCTCCTCTGAGCTGCTGGCTGCAGAGCTGCCTGACAGGCCAGAGATTTTAACTCCCCCAGCCTGGAGCATCTCTGTGCCTGCGAGCCACATTTTTTCTTTGAAGAGCCGCATGCGGCTGGAGAGCCACAGTTTGGCCACACCTCTGATATAATCTGTTCTGCATTAAGGTTTCATCTGACTTCCTGTTAGAGAATGGCTAAGCCCTAAATTGGTAGGCTTTTATCCCTTCCAAAAATGAATTAATTATTCTAACTCTGGCTATTTTTGTTATCCCTAGAAATGTCCAATCTCCTTTCAGTCTTACTGTTGGATTAGCTGGACCTTACAACTGATCCAGTATGGCAAATCCTTAATCATCTAGCACAATGGTTTTCAAACACTGAAAAAAAATCTTTTATGTCCATGACCCAACAATTACATCTCTGAGCAATGCATTCCAGTGTTTGGTGGCAGCAGCAGGGGGCGCCATGAACTAGTACCTGAGAGTCTGTGACCCAGTACTGCACCCCAAACCTAAGTTTGAAAACCACTGATCTAGCATACTGGTGACCTGATTTCAGTGGTACTGAGTACTTTCAGCTACCACTAAAGTCAATGGGTATGTCTACACTTAAACTTTAAATTGAAATAATGATGATTATTTCCATTTAAAGTAGTGCATGTCTACACTAGCTTTCCTTATTTTGAAATGAGGAGCTCCCTCATTTCAAAAAAATAAAACCTTGCTTTATATCAAAATGACGGTTAAATTGAACTTTACTATTTTGAAATAACGCAGGGTAGCTGCATTATTTTGAATTACCTGTTATTTCAATTTAACACTTTTTGTCTTTCTCCCTCCCAGGATGCCTTCCTCTTCCTATATATTGGGTGGGGCCATGGCCCTTTTTGTGGGCTATCTTACCACACCTCCCATAACGCCCCTTTCCTAAATCTAACTAGCAAGTCTTGTCCATGGACATGCTAGTTTGATTTGGTTTTCTAGTGGGGAGATGTTAAATCAATTTAACTTAAATCAATTTAATAATTTTTATTTTAATTCAATTAGATTGATTTAAGTTAAATCAATTTAACAATCTAAGTGTAGACATAGCCAAAGGTAAGTAGACATACCTGAAAATCAGACCACACATAACTAACAAATAATAAGTATTAATCATGTATAACATCTAACAGAGTATGGCTACTGAATCATCTTTACTTTATCTGAATTGTTTGCCCATGCCTAGACTATATTTCAGGATGCTAAAAGCTTTCAGTTTTTGTTCAGGGCTAGATTCTGTCTGGCTGCTTTGATAGTAAATATGGAAAAGCACATATGCCAGCAGCCTCATCCATTCTAAAATCCGAGCACGCTTGGCAGTTCTGGACCCATTCTCACTCCCTGTGCAGTATGGACAGAGCCGTAACTAGTAATTTGGGTGCCTGGGGCAAGGACACCAGACATGCCTGCCCCCCCCCCCCCAGGCTCCAATCCACCTGAAGGATTTTAGAGGGCGGAGGGGATGGATCTGGCTTCCTGGAGCAGCTGGAGATGGATCCGGATCCATTCCCAGCTGCCACAGGGAGCCAGATCCACCCCCTGAGCCCCCTAAAATTCTGCCGCTCCCGCCAGCAGCAATCCAGATCCACCCCCCCACAGTTTGCCAGTGGCAGCAGCCTCTTCCCAGCTCCGCCAGTGGCAGCTGGGAATGGATCTGGATTCCCCCGGCCCATGGGTGGCGGTGAAATGCTTCTGCCACTGCTGGCAGGCTGCAAGGATCCAGATCAGTCCCCAGCTGCCTCTGGACAAGCAGGGAAGCTTCCACTGCCACCAGCAAGCTGGGGGGGGGGGGCGAGGGGGGAGCGGACACGGATTGCTGCCGGTGGCAGAAGATCCGGATCCATCCCCAGCTGCAGCGGGAAGCTGGATCCATCCCCTCTGCCCTCTAAAATTCCCCACCAGGGGCGTTGCCCCATTTGCCCCGGCCTAGATATGGCTCTGAGTATGGAACACTGCGACTGCTTCTTCCCAAAACCACAACTCTATCACTTCCATGCTGGCCAACAGGTATGGTTGGTTTCTATGTAGCATTATTAAGCAATGATGAAGCTGGTACCCCTATCCCCACTCCATGTACACCTACATGCTATGTGTGGTTTTGTGCTTTCCTCAAGCAGAATCTATCTCAAAAATCCCCTTAGGCAGCTGAAGCTCCAGAAATTTGCTGCTATTCACATCTTCACTTCATAACAAACCACACCATCTGATCAGAAACACCCACAGAAGATAACCCTCCCCCCCTTTGCCCTTTGCCTTTAATTGAATTGGCTTTATTTGTCCTCAGTCAGGCACTTTATCTGATTTGCACATTTCCTTCGGTGCTGAACAAAACCATATTTTTTAGCATGAATGCTAAAAGAATGCATCTGGAGTTTGCTAAAAATCATCTCCACTTTCGCAATGTGCCTCCCACCCAGTTGCACAAAGAGTTCCTGCTCCTTTGAGTGGCATACTGCCACACAGCACATTTGTGTTTTGCAGCTGCATGTTGGTGGGAGAAATTGAACAGTAAAAAGCAATACATCTGCCAGAAGGCAATTCTCTTCCTGACAATTTACAACATTGTACTGTATAGTCTCCCTCAACAATAGGTGTCGACTTTCCCTATCAGGGAATCTTAAATGGACCAGACTGTCCATGGAAACTTCATAATAATTGAACGTACAAAAGGTAGCACTGTATTTAGTTAGAAAGCAGCATTTTTCTTCTCAATTTTAAAATCCTTTCCTGTCACAAAAGTCATAGGCCTCCTACATCCCCTCCCACACATGCTCGTCTTTGAACTGACACATCTATGTGACATGCACCCACATTCACACATAGGAGCAGCACCACCACCCACCTCCTCTGTTACCTCACTAACCATTTACATTTTTAACATCTTTTACACCTTCAGAGCAAGATTTGATTCTCCAGAAGCTGAAAGGATCTTGGTAAGGGGGTTTAACATGTGTTCTCATCAAGATTTGACTACAATGAATGACAAGTAATTCCTTTCCCCCAGTCAGCACCACAAAGGAAACAAGCAAAACTAGCAACGCAGAAAAAACTGTTTATGAGCCATCATTGTATAGGCTTGACTGTTCTTTTAGCTAAAGAATTTTTTTTTTAAATTCATGTTTATCTGTCTTTTCTCTCTTCTCCTATTTCATAGTGTTGGCTTCTGTCCTTCAAACAGATTTTAAACTGACTTTTTGGATTTTATAAGCTTTTACAGATGCACGTATATGCACCCCCACTTCCTTGAACCCTGTCCCAATTATTATTTCTATTTTTACTCACTTAGTCAGCATTTATAGGTTCTAAATGATGCCTCCAATCAGGCAGTGATCAAGCACTTGGTTAAATTGCTAAAGATAATCCTTTGTCTAAGGCTATGTCTACACCTAGATTGTTAAATTGATTTAACTTAAATCAATCTAATTGAATATAATAAAAATCATTAAATCGTTTTAAGTTAGATTGATTTAACATGTCCCTATTAGAAACCCAAACTGAACTAGCATGTCCATGGACAGGACTAGCTAGTTCAATTTAAGAAAGGGGCACCATGGAAGGTGTGACGAGATGCACTCACCTAATACATAGAAAGAGGAAGGCACCCTGGGATGGAGAAGGGCAAAAAGTATTAAATCAAAATAACAGTTAAATTGAAATAACATGACTACACTGCATTATTTCAAAATAATAATTTTGATTTAACCATCATTTCAATATAAAGCAAGGTTTTATTAGTTTGAAATGACTGTTCCTTATTTAGAAATGAGGGAGCTCCTCATTTCGAAATAAGGAGAGCTAGAGTAGACATGCACTACTTTAAATCGAAACAATCATCATTATTTCAACTTAAAGTGTAAGTGTGGACATACCCTAAGGCTATGTCCACACTTACACAGTTAAATCAATTTAACTTATATCAATTTAATAAAATTGATATAAAATCATTAAATCAATTTAAGTTAAATCAATTTAATAGGTCTGCACTAGAAACTCAAACTGAAGTAGCATGCCCATGGACAGGACTTACTATTTCAATTTAGGAGAAAGGCACCATGGGAGTTGTGGCAACATGGCCCCCTAAAGGGGCCATGCCCCCACCCAATATATAGAAAAGGAAAGCACCTGGGAAGGAGAAGGGCAAACAGTGTTAAATCAATTTAACACTCCTCATTTCGAAATAAGGGAATGTTGTGTGGACCTATCATTTTCTAAATCGAAATAACCAGCATTATTTCAATTTAAACAGTTTGTGTGGACATACCCCTACTGTTTTCTGTTTTAATGAATATCAGCTATAGGCCATGCTCTCTTTCTTAAAAAATTCTTTTGTTTCACTTCCTATTATTTTATTTGGACTGATATTATTTTGAATATGGTTATTTCATGCAAATTTCAGTGCTGCTCTCCACTGTAGTTTTAATAGGGTAGTATCACAAACAATCTGAGACGATCACATGAGGGTTTCAAGCTTTGACTGGCATCTTTTTTCTTGTGCTGACAGACAGGTTTTGTGGAATTATGATACAGATGTTTGGAAACTATAACCTTCTGCCTCCTTTCACACTGATTTAACATCAGTGTGGCCTCACTGGCTTCAGTGGAGTTCTAGAGTTACATGGGTGTGAGAGCTGAATCAAGTCCTATATACTGGGTCTCAGGGGAGCAACCTGCCATGTTGGTCATCCACCGAGAGCTTTATTTGAATACACTTCCACTCCAAGGGATTTAAGGAGACTACTTGTGGGTTGAGAAGCTACTCAGGTTGAGTAGATATCTCAGAAATGTAGCTGAACATCCTGGCAGTTAACTGGCTAATCCTCCAACAATGAGTCCAGATGTCAAACAAGTATTTTATCTTTTAGGAAGTTAACTACTTTCTGTAACTATATGATTGCACTCTTCATCCTTGAACAAGAACATTGCAACACTTTGAATACAGCTACAAGTGCCACATCACAGATGAGTTGCCAACAAGGAGTTAACTCACTGGTGCTCTATATTAGCTGCCTTCATATTGTGGATTCTGTTGTTATATTAGTCAAGGTCCCATGGTTAAGCAATTTGTGTCAATATCAAAGTAACATTCTGAGGGAGCCTTTTGGCATAATTGTTTGATTGCCTATACAGGATATTGTGTCTGGAGGCATTTTTTTCAATTGCTGGCAACTACTGAACTGTATTATAGTATTTCATTTGCTATCACGATGAGCATTTTGATGATATCCTGTTCAGGAAATATGTAACTATGTCAGAGGATGAACTGCACACGATGCTATTCTACTTTGGTTTAATGACTTTTTGCAATGCTGCTGCAAAGTTTGCTATACACTATATGTGCATTCCTCCCAGTAGCCAGCCTAGCAAAGTTTAGCAATGAGCAAGAGTGGGGAGGGGAGAAGAAATATTGCCATTTATATATTGCAGATTAAAAGGTCTTCTCTTCCTATGTCAATGAATCATGAAATGACAATAATTTACTCTGTTAGGTGTAAAATTGATTTCTTTACCTGGTCGGATTCTATGAAAGCTAGCAGACAATGACGGGTTCCCAGGGAGACCCAAAATTTTGCCATTTACTTTTATTGGGCACAATCATTAGCTGGTCTGAGTGCCCACTCAGAAGAGTAAAAGGATATAAGGTGTCATTCTTACGTGGCCTACCTGGATTTTAGGTCATATTGGCCATATCTACACTATAAAAGCTAAGTCGACTTAAAGTAGACCTTAAGTCAGCTTAGTGAGTCCACACTGCATTAAGTTGACTTTATAAAGTCGACTTAAGCCAGGGACCCCATTTAAAGTTGGCTTAAAGTCGACTTTAAATGGGTCCTCTGGCCTAAGCTGACTTTATAAAGTCAACTTACATGGCCACACTGCACTAAGTCAACTTTATGAAGCTGACTTTAAGGTCTACATTGTGTTAAGTCGACTTCATAAAGTTGACATAACCCCTAAAGTCGACTTAAAGGGCAGCAGTTATTAAGTCAACTTAAGGAAGCCGTTAAGTCAACTTAATCAACTCCAAATGTGGACAGGGCTTTGCTTAAGTCGACTTAAGGCTCCTTAAGTCGATTAACGCCCACATTGTAGACATAGCCATTGAGAGGAGCTGTAATCTAGCCATTCTGTCCTGCCACTGGACCTGCCAGCCCACTCCATATCCCATTGCACACAGAGAGGAGGCCAGGTTCTTCCTGCGCTATAGGCTGGCCAGCACTGTTGAGGTAGTGCAGATCTGAAGTTGTACCAGGAAAAGGGCTGCTACATTTTACTTCCCCTATTGAGCAAGTGTGAAGCAGGGTCTGAACTGTGGCTTTTTGGATCACAGTTGGTTATCTCCTCTGCTCCTGAAACAGTACAACTCTCTACTGCCTCTTTCTATTATGGGTCCAGAACATGTCATGAACTTTTTATATCCAAAATGTCTACAATTTTTTTAATTGAAGTACACACTCCAAAGCACCTTTTTATTTGTTAACTGTATTTATTTCATTTCTAGAGATTGTCAGTATAAAGAAAATATCTTTTTCTAATTATACAGTAATCAACAGCACAAATTGTGTGCATACTTGGTCTGTCAGCAACATGGTGGTATTATTGACCTCATTCCAAGACTCTCTCAAAGTCAGTCAAATGGCTTTTCTGTACTTCTGCTCTCTCTTCTTTCAGTTAGTACATTCTAGTTCTTGGTGCAAAGCCCTACCATTCATTCACCTGTTTGGGTGTACACTATTTAGGATTTTTTTAAAAAATGTTATTTTATTTTCTTTATTTCTCTTTTCCTCCCCCCAGTCTGTTCACTGCCTTAAACCTGACATATTTTAAGTAAAGGGAGGGATGTTCATGAGATGCAAAGTTTATATGTGTTTCCCCATACTAAACATATAGTAATTAGGCACAGGAGCTTTGCAAAGGATTGATCCTGCAAACAGATCCTGGAATCAACTTTGCAACTGGCTCCAAGCTAAGTTCAAAATAATAGTTATTTTATTTAATAATCAAAATTGGAATTAGTAGTGTCTGAGTATGACACCTCTACCCCAGATGACAAACCCATCAGAGGCTGAATAAAGGTGACTGTACATGTGTCCATAAGAAAAAGGAACTTTCTGTAGAGTCTATTCTTTTCTATTTAGGTTCTTATACCTGTCTAAACTTTTCATGGAAGGCACCTTCTCTTCCAGTGCATTGGAATGGTGTTTAGAGCACTGAAGCCCCAGTTCAATTTATGGATGCTGGGTACTATTGAAATATGCCTATTAATTAATAAAGGACTAAAATAATACATACCCATTTGTTTGGCATTTCACACCTTGTAATAATAAAGTCTCAGAAAAATAATTTTAAAAAAATGAATAATTTTTAAAAAGGTAACAACTAGTTATTCATTCCTGCTTGGACATGGTCTAAAGAGAGGCTTTCATGAACTATGGTTAAAGTATTAAACAATCTATTGTCCTTGCTTATACTGCCATGTTGTTCCTTCGTCATAAGTGATAAACACTTGGAGGAAAATAAAGAGGTCAGGAACAGTCAGCATGGATTCACCAAGGGTAAATCATGCCTGACAACCCTCATTGCCTTCTATGATGAGGTGACTGGATTCGTGGATGCGGGAAGAGCCATTGACATTATATACCTCAACTTTAGCAAGGCTTTTGATATGGTTTCCCACAGCATTCTCGTCAGCAAGTTAAGGAAGTATGGGTTGGATATGTGGACTGTAAGGTGGATAGAGAACTGGCTAGGTCAACTGTTTCAGCAAGTAGGAATCAATGGTTCTCTTTCTAGTTGGCAACCAGTAATGAGTGGTGTGCCCCAGGGGTCAGTCCTGGGGCCAGTTCTGTTCAACATTTTCGTTAATGATCTAGAAGATGTGATAGATTGCACACTCAGTAAGTTTGCGGATGACAACAAGCTCGGAGGACGGTAGACACGCTGGAGGGCAGGGACATGGGTGAAGGCTCAAGGCCAGATTCTCCTCTTGATTACATGGCTGAAACTCCCATTGCTTTCACTGTACTTGTAGGTGTGTAACTGACAGGAGAATTTGTCTTCCACATTATAGCTCCTTCTGCTGATGTTTTCCTTCTATTAAGTAATGTTTTGTATTTCTGAAGGGAAGTGGAGGACTTCTGTGGAAGACTCAACTGGCACAAGCATACGCAGGAAATGTATCATAATTTACAGCCTCCCAATACAAACACTACAAGTATGTCTACACTGGAGTTTTAGGTCGACTAAAGAAAGGTTAAGTTGCCCTGCAGCCATACTGGGCTTTTATTAAGTTGACTTAAGCACTTCCTTAAGTTGACTTAATAACACCACCTCTTAAGGTCAACTTAACATTTAAGTCGATCTTATTAAGTTCACTTAAGCCAATGTAAATGGCAGTAAGCAATGTTCCCTCTAATTTTTCATAGTCTGTGCACAAAAAATTTCTTTTGTGCAAATTTTCAGAACCAGTATCCAAATTTGTACATACTCCAGTGAGTGTGGTCAAACTTGTGAGTGCAATGAAGTGTGTATGATGCAAATAATATCTAAATTTTATTTTGATATGGTGATGGAAATTTTATAAATTACAAAACCTTATTTGAAACATGCTCTTTGAAACCACCTTCTTAAAGGAGCACAAAAATATTAGCACTGTTGAATTTTTTTGTGCGTGCTTTATTTTACTGTGTGCACAGGCTTCACAACCTGTGTGCACACACACACGCACACAGCTTAGAGTAAACATAGGCAGTAAGCCCCCTCTCAGAATTCCTGGACACCAGGAACGGTCAACCTAGCACCTGACAGTGTGAACGCAGGCAGTCAACAGGAGTTTTCAATGTGGAATCTCTAATTCAACTTAGCAGGGTTGACTTTAAATCAACTCAAGGGTACTCCTGGCCCAGAAAAAGACTCAGGACTTGGGCTCCGGGACTTGGGGCTCATGAGCTCTAAGCATGCTACTGCTGCAGCTGCTGCCACAGCAGACCTGGGGCTCTAGCACTGGGACTTGACCCCCGTAAGCCCAATGCCAGTGATGCCCGAGTCAAGTAGGCCCCTGTAGACCTTGTTAGGTCAACTTAACAGATCGTCTAGTGTAGACATACCCATGTGTATGCTGTAAAGCTGGAAGTTGGGCAATGCCATTACATGAAGGCAGTCTGCATGTTTTATCAAGATTTCCGTAACTTATCAAAAGAGCAAGCATGTTGTCAGTAATTGTAACAGAAAAGTTATTATCTCGTTTACTGTGCTATATTAGAAGTCATTAGCCATTGATGCAGGTTATTCTTCAGCTCATTCCTCACATGAAAAATGTGCCTGAACATTTAATAAGAAGACTTGATTAAAGTGTCATAAAACACACAAATCTGCAATAAAACGGAGGCAGGAGCAGCAGGGAGCAACAGAAGCAGCAGCACAACAGGAGGCTCTAAGAGTTAGATCTCTGACAGTGAGAAGAACCACTACACAGGAATTCCAGCTTTCTCTGTATATGGGGAGAATATGTTTGTTAGCAGGTTTTTTCCCAACATTTCAGTTGGTAACTAAGTGTTACAGGCAAACTAAAAACAAATAAAACAGCTTCCTTCAGAAACGCAATCCAGTTTCCACTAATTTAAACACTCCCTACTGGCTCTTCCTGTCAGCCTGATACTTTCAAGATATCATGTCTCTGACATGTGAGATATTTGAAAGCTATTTCTCTTGAAGTTATGAGTGCCTTATTTTGTAAACCTGAAACCTTCAGCAGCAAAACTGAAGCAGCCTTCCTGGTCAATATGTTTTTTCTGGTCATTGTTATCTTTATTCTGTTTTCTCACACTGCCATGTTCACCACTGTTGTTGATTGCCACTTTAAAGCTGGATTTTGCCATTTAGGCACTGGAATTTGAACTGATACAAAGCCAGACCACCTCAAGAGACGCTCCAGCAGAGACTGTACAATCTTTTCCTTAAGCTCTAGGGCTACATCTTCACTGGGGGCTTAAGTCGACTTAACCAGGCTTAAGTCAACTTAAGCTGCTCTATGACCACATTTGGAGATTATTAAGTTGACTTAAACACTTGCTTAAATTAACTTAATTCCTGCCCTTAAAGTCAACGTTAGGCATTAAGTTGACTTTATTAAGTCGACTTTATTAAGTCGACGTAAGCCAGGGTAGCCACTTAAGTTGACTTTATTAGGTCAACTTAAGCCAGGGTAGCCACTTAAGTTGACTTAATAAAGTCAACTGAATCTAGGGGACTGACATTTGCTATGTCTACACTACAAAAGCTAAGTCGCATTTATTAAGTTGACATGATAAAGTCTACTTACAGATGACTTTAAATAGATCTTATTAAGTAGATTTAGGGTGAATCCACATTGCATTAAGTCGACTTTATAAAGTCAACTTGAATGGCCAAATTGTGTTAAAATTTTAAAAATAATTATTTGTGACTTTTTCAAAATGAAAATTTTTTATTTTTCTTCAGTTGGAATTCTCCTTTCATTCAAATTTTTTCTTTTTTTTTAGAAAAAAATAATACATTTCTTAATGGTCTAAATCAAAATGAAATGGTTCCTTTTTGCTAAAAAAAGAAACCTTTCATTTGACTCAGAACAACTGTTTTATTTTTTATTTGTCAAGAATTGCCAGAAAACTGAAAAATTCATTATTCCTACAGTTCTACTATTTGTACCTTTCTAATAGACCAGGCAGTGCCTTCACTGTGCATGCCTCCCTAGCTAGTATGACTAATACTGTATAAATATTTCCAAGCCTGGCCTGAAATAGAGTCTCATTTTTACGTTGGATCCAGTTCACATGAGTTAGAAGGCCCTCAAACTTGAAAAGCTTTAGATTCATTTAATCCCAATTTTCTCATGTTCAGATCTTATTGTCAACCCAAGTAGTACGGCTTAGTAAACAGAGAATGCAGTGAGTAAATTCTATTTCTGGCTATATGACCTTGGACAAGTCACCTTGCCTGTTTTTCATTCCATCCTGTGTCTGTCCTAGGTATTAGAGTATAAGTTCTTCAGAGTCAGTCTCTTACAATGTGTTTGTATGGTGCTTAGAAAAAAAAAGGACCAATCTCAGCGGTGTCCTCTAGCTATTATAATAACATAGACAAAATTTGGTTTTGTGTATTAGGTAATATTTTATGATTTGCTCCATATCACCAGTCTCTGATCAGACTTGGTAGATGAGCTCAACAGCAATCTCAAAGTTAGTGAGCATACAAAGGGAGAAAAAAAATTCAGAAGTTTTAGTATGAACAGAAAATAATTCTAACAAATCACAGCTGGTTCAGGAATGCAGGCTGAAGAAACATCAAAGATGAGGTTGTTTTTTGTTTTTGTTTTTGTCTTTTTTACTGGCTTCTATGTCTGCATCAAACCTTTCACAAGATTTGGCTAGTACGTATATATCCATCAGCACTTTCAGAAGCAAAAGGAGACAGTGATCAGTTAAATGATTCAATAATTTTGTGAGAAGACCAGGACGAAGGGTCAGAAATGCAAGGTGCTAAGCACCCTCAGCTGGGAGCACAACCTCTCATGACTGAACCCAGGGCTCAGGGAAAAGTGAAAAGTAGCTCATGGATCTTGATTAAAATAAAGCTTATGATAACAGCACATTAAAGGGGCTACAGTACTTCACTTGGCAAGAAGAGAGCCAACCATCTGGGCTAAAGTGATTAGCAAGGTTCATTCTAATATTCTTTGACTGAAAAGTGCATAGTTTATTGGAAATGGATACGCATGAGCAAATGGAAGATTTCTTTAAGCTATATTAATAGTGGAAGTTATGCTGGGTAATACCAATTCATTTGGTTAATGAGGTGTACTAATTTATCAGACTCAGTCCAGTTTAGACACACAGCATGCATATGCCCTGTAATAGGAGTGTTTATTAATTATATTTAATTGTCATCATTTTTCCTAATGATGGTTACACTCACCCCCATTCATTTGGTTTCTCAAATGGCGATTACTGAGTACAGAGAGCATGGCTGAATAGACAGCTGGAACTAAGGAGCCACAGGCTGCTGCAGGCAGACAAATCTGTTCTCAGCAAGCCAGCCATCAATACAGTCATCTGGGCCATCATGCTCCAGTGCCCAGGAAAGGGAAACTTGCCCAATCAGAGTGCTGTTCTCCAGTGGCAAGGGGGTCCAATCATATGGGACAAACCACTAGTCTTTCACATGTGGGTGCCTACAATCCTAGCACATTTAATAATAATTTTTCCAGTTAGCTGATCCATGCATTTTGATGGGGTTAACTAGTGGTAACATCTGGAACATTCAGAAGAGGTGTATTAGCTTTACATTCCCTGCAGACTGAAGCTGCTAGGGGGAAAACTTGCATAAATCTCTCAGAAAGAGGTTTCTGAGTCAATACCATAGCTTGCAGATCAGTATTTGCTCACTAGAGAGTGACAAGGTGTCAACAGACACCATGTTCACATAAACATAATTAGAAAATGTAACATAATAATTGGGTAGTGTTTTGCATCTTGAGAGGACTTTAAAAATATTAAGGCCTTATGTCCTAAGAGATGCTGAGCACAGAAATCTGAATCCTGTGTAGGTCAGTGAACGCTGTGGCTGATCAGTAGAGCTGGTAATTAAAAAAAAAAACATCACTGTGTGAACAAGTTGTCTTTTTTTGTTTAGGGAAGTAAAAAATAAAAAAAATCAAAATTTAAATTTTGTGTAACCACCTCCAGGGCTCAAAACTCAGTGTCTTTTCAGCACTTTGCAGGATGGAGCTCTAACTAATCAGTTTTCATCCAATCTTTGCAGTAGACAAATAACCCTTATTTGTCCTGTTTTACAGATGGGGAAACTGAGGCCTTGCTTCTATGTCCATAACTGCCAAAGACTGAAGAGTCAGGAGTACAGTTAGCTTAAGGTAGACCCTCGCCAAGAAGTTTTCATACATACTTACATAGAAAAAATTAACAAATTGCAAAGAAAAATACAACAGAAATAATATTCCAAATCTAGCCGATACTGGTTTGACTTCTAGGGGACTCCTTATGTGCACCTGCTGTGCAAGTGGGGACAGGATTTTGAATGAGTCACATTAGGGTATCACACCTAGAGTCGGTTTGACCTCAGCTCCACAGTGGCTCCAAGCATGGCAGTACACAGTTGATAATGAGGGTAGAGCTGAAAGATCTTATGTACATGCATTTTCCCGGATTTCCCCTGATCTTCTAAGAGTAGCATAAGAGAGGGTGCTCTATACCCTGTGAGGTCAGGGGAGAATTTTTACTTTCTGCCCCAGACAGATGCTCCTTGCACTCACTTGTGTAATTTGGGTGGGATCTAGTTTAAGGAGCATCCTTGTACTTTTAAGTAGAGTCAGAAGCACTCCTCGGATCCTCGAGGTTGAAAAGAGAAGAGTGGGAGTTGTTCTGGATGTTCTCAAATTCATTCTTTCCATTTCAAGTTCTGGGCTCATTAAATTCTTCAGGTACATAAATACAACAATAAGCAAACTAACTTTGTGCAGCCGCCTTTGAGACAGCTCCTCAAACTCTACCTGAGATTGGTACTCTACACTTTTTAAAAGATAAAGAATTCTAAATCAAGAAGCAAAGGATCATTTTAACTAGCACTAAGTTTCTGCTTTCACTCACAATAAAATATTATCCACCAGACTAAAAGCTCAATTTTGCTTTGCAAACAAATGGGGGGAGAGAGGAAGTCTGAAACTAAAAAACTACAAGAATCAGTTTCCTCTAATTCTGAATATGTAGAGTAGTTATTTTTACTAAGGTTCAGTCTAAAGAGAATTCAAAAAGTTCCGTATCAGGTCTCCTCCATTTACAAAACCACACCTAACCCCTGAAGTATCATTTCCTTTTCTTCTGTCTGTAGGAAGTTTCTTACAGATTGTGCACAAACAAAAAAAGAGAAGCTTTGTCTCTGTATGTTACCTTGGTTTGGGGTAAGAACATTAAGAACATTTGACTGCTTCCTTTTTTTTTGGCTGCTTAATTGCAGACTCCAGGCCCAGGAAGAAAATGTCTAGTACACAACATATACAATATCCTTCTTCTGATCTTCATAGAACTAAATTCTTTAATTCTCCCTCTGACTGAAAATCCTCATGCTTCTTGCTCAGCTCTCTTTAATTCTATACGACAGCACTGATATCATTGATTAGTCTGTAGAAACCAGCATTCTGCATCATCTTTAACGTTCCCTCTCCTTCACCCCACGTACCCAATTTATGTTCAGATCTTGTCACATTTTTCTCTTTAAAAGTTCTAAGAGTCACTCTTCCATTCTAACCACACCATGAAAACTCTGGCCCAGGTTGTCTTCATCTTCCATTTTAATTACCTTCCTCTTCTTCCTTTGCCTCTTTGTAACCCACACCAATTACCACCAATCAGCTTATAAGTGATTTAGTAAAATCATCCTCCTAGTTTTCATGCCTTGATCTTCTTTGAAATCCTGCTCTGACTCCTCCTTTTCAATCACATGAATTCAAGCTTCCTGCCCTTTACCATCAAGATTTTTCACAGCTTGATGACCTGTCCCTGTCATTCTTTTTCATTTTGTCCCTATCATTCTTGGGCATGACTGACCACACCTCTGTGCTACTGCAGTCACCCTCTACTACCACAAACGTCTCCATGTTATCTTCCATGCTGCCCATGTGCCCTGTCTGAACTGATCTGTAGGCCGCTTCTCTCCTGTCTTTAAAATCTCCCATGACCCCCTTTTGCATAAAAAATTGGCCAGTTAGGTTAAGGGGCAGCTGGGCAGATTTGAAGCAATGTTCCAAGGTATATAATATATGTACAATGAGCATCTATGCAAATATATATAGTTTACATAAAATATGTAGATTTGGACTGTTTTTCTTCCCTTCTACTTGCATATGTAGCTTACCCTGGGGGGAAAATAGAATCTCTGATCACCCTAACCCCTTTCTTTGTATGTTGCATCGCACTCTTCTATTGTCCACTGCTTGTCTTTTTAAACTATAAACTGTCTTCTGACTCTTTGCAAGAGCATCTACACTGCAAACTAAGGTGTGATTGTATTATGTGTAGGCATGCGTGGGCTGCTTTAATGTAGCTAGTACACAGTAGCAAAAAGGCAACAGTAGTGGTTTCAGCAGACGCTAGCTGCCACAGAGCAACTTTTTTGAGGCCTTGGGTGTGTGCTTACCTGCTGAAGTCTGTGCCACCACATCTTTACTACCCCGCTCTAGCTAGCAGGTGAGTGGTGGGCCTTACCCCAGTATACTAAGACATAACGATAATAACCTGTGCACACACTCTTGACCGGACACTGGGAACTAGAACACAGCATACAGCCAAAGCCTTAACTTGGGGGTGATGCAGAGATACATAACAGCACACCACACTGCCAGCAGCTCTGGAAGGAATTAGGGAGCCTGGATTGCTGCTGCAGGCTTGGAAAGAGAGAAGATGCAGTGGGTTCCCGTGCTTTGCCAGCTGTGCTGACCAGTGCAGAAAGAGCAGGCCTGTCAGGAATCAAAACCTGCAGTGCCACCAGTCTCTAAGTAATTTAATGTGCAGCTAGCCAGTAGAAGGCTACACTCCTAAGGAGTGCAAAGGCACAGAAGACAGTCTCTTAAGCACAGTAGCAGCAACAGTTCAGTGGCTGCTCAAGGTATTTGTCCACAGCTCTGAGAGCACCTGCTTGTTCCCAGCTTCCCCCAGCTTTTCCAGGTATTTGGTTCCAACTCTCAGCTCTGATTCCTGATCTTCAGCTCTGATGCCTGACCCTCGGCTCTTGCCTCTAATTCTGATTCTAACCCTGGACTCAGATTCCTGGCTACTGATTTCCTGCTCTGACCATTAGGCTCACTTGTACTCTAACCATTAGACACAACTGCCTCTGTCCTGGTCATCTCACAAGGACAGTGGTTCTGCCCTGCCTCCTTTGCAAAGACTAGCATTGGCAACCCCATTTTCCCAGACTCACGTGAACAACCACTACCGCTTTCTCTTGTGGACCTTAACTATGATGTTCTCTCTCTCTCTTTCTCTCTCTCCCTAGTTACACAGACTGCAGTCTTTTACTGTTCCTCTAACATTTATAATTTTAAAAAGGAGGTAGGGAGGGTGAGAAGGAGAGAAGCAGGATTTTTGCAATTTAAATATATTCCTACTTCCTTTTTTTCACTCGGAGGCCTCCTGTTAAGTGAAATTGTTGGTATTACTTGCCTTGCATTCAAATCTGGACACTTATTCCATTTCTTAGAACTCATCACTGGAGTCTGACTTCCTGTGCCTTATCATATGTAACTGGGAAATTGTCACATATCACTAGACAAAAGTGTGTCACCAGGGAGGGCTTCAGATATTCCACACTACCCGAAGCCTCAAGCTCACTCCTAAAAGAGCAACACCACATTTCAGGAAGTAACACATTACAGAATGATTCTCCCATTAAGATTTATGCCTAAAATAGAAGAGCCACAACCTCAGGCGTCAGTAGAGTTTTCATCAGCTGATTAAGCATGACAGATGAAGCCAGCTCCGGCTGACCTTTCTGCGACTGGGGGATTAAAAAAAAGAGAAATGGCCTCTCTTTCACCTCCTTATTCAATGGTATACTTCCTCAAACAAACAGAAATACAGCTTTGCAGCTGAACAAGAGTCCAGGCAGTTAATGCGGAGCCCCTGAAGTTGTTCAATCAAGGAGGAACATGATACTTTATGATTTCCCCATCCTTTGCTCTTGGGGTGGGCTGTCACTCCTAAGTATAGAAGAATAATAGCTGTCAATTACAATGAGATCACTGTGTGAGCCTGGTGTCCTTAGGCCGTCTGCTAATAAAATGGTAACTTTCTGATGTCTACCTTATTACTTTAAACACACGCATACCGACTGATTTAAACATACATAGTGAAAACGGCAATCAATCTTTTCTAATACTAGAAACTCGTGCTTAGTGCGATCAAAAGCCTGAGATGTGTGCATAGCCTTCTTAATAGCCTTTTCTGTGTTAAAGATTCTGCAAGGCAAATATGCCTTCACTGAAATCATATATAGGACAAGATATCCCACTGTTCTGAGTCTTCCTCAGCATGTCCTATTTCCTTTGGGAAACGTGAACAAGTTGAAGAAGGGTCTGTTTCCTTTGAGAAACACATGGGGTGGGGGGGAGAGAAAAAAATCTTTCAAATATTCAAATAACCTGATTTGATTTACATTTTATTTTGAAAGTGAGGAATGATAGTGTGTTTGTGATATCAGTGGTAACTCAACCAATAACCATAATCGACTTGGCCTGACCTGATTTGCATGGTATAGTCCTGGCATTTGATGTCTCTGGTTGTCTTTTTTTTTTTTTTTTGGTGGGGAGGAGGGAGAGGTTATATTTAAAGATGCAGGAGTGTAATTAGAGAGAGTTGAATAATGAAAAAAAAGTGTTTTAAAATCTATCTCATGGCTGTCATCACTGTAGTGTATGAGTATTTAAAAATAAGAACACTAACCATCTTTCTCTCCTTTTTCATCCAGTCTGACTTGTAGAAGCAATAGTTTGGTAAGTTTGGAAAGGGTGAGAGTGCGTGTAGAAACTACTGAGGAAAACATTAAATTGAAGAGATTATTTTGCCATTTAGTTCTGAAAATGATTTGTTTCATGGTTAGTCTTCTCTCTTGTAGGAGTGGGTTCCATAGTCTAGGTCCAGCACCTGAAAGTTCAACGTCTTGCTCTCACCAACCTTTCCTTATTGGTCAAGAGCTTCAGTGGAATATATTTGTCAAGGAGGCCATGCAACAAAGAGACAGATAATCTCCTAGGTAGCTAGGATCAAACTTAGATTGCTTTCAATATCAACAGTGAGAGACCCTAAATAAAACTTACTATTAGGTGGGGAATGAATCTAGAGTGAAGTGTCAAGGTTATATGTTCACAGAGACCTGAAATATTGAGCAGACAATGTGAGCAAGCACCTTTTCCTGTGTGCTCCGCAAGCAGGAACATCCTCACTGAATTTAAAGTCGAAGCTTACAGTACCCCCTTCCTAACAGGCTTGCTTAAAGAAAGAGAAAATAAGCAAACATCATATTCAGCTCAAATCTTCTCCAAGTCTCAACTGTTCTTGAGGGACCTCCCCCAGTGTGACCCAACCTTCATTCTAGGTCTTCCCTCTCATTAGAGAATTACTTTCACTGCTTTTATATCCAGGTGATCAACAGAATCAGCTCAGTCCTTTTCAAACAAAGTTAACATCCTAAAAGAGTGCAGTGTTACAGACAGATATTCCTACTTTTTTTTTTTTTTTTTTTTTTTAGGATGGAGTTGTATCTTTTGTACTAGCTGGCATTTTCCTGTGTGTGTGGCTTCATTCCTAAATCTACTGAAATGCAGTAATTAAGCCCAGATGTCAGAAGTGTTTTTGCCTCACTGTGGCCAAGCCTAGAACTGGTTGAAGAAAAAAATTCAGAATTTCTATTTCTGTGGGAGTTCCAATATTTCAACACTTGGTTTGTCCCAGACTGGAACAAAGTGATGATTTTTTTTTTAGCATCTTGAATTTGAGCAAAAGCAAATTAAAAAAAACTACAACCCCCCAAATGCCTATGTTGAACCAAAATCCCCAGATTTCAGCCAATTTTACTCATGACCTCACAAGAGAATTATGTGGATAACTATATTAAAGACTGATGTGTTCAGACGCTATGGTAATATGAGGACGAGGGGGCATACAAGTAGCTAAACAAGATACATAGACAGATCACCATGATTACTAATTCGCAGTTAGTCCTGTACATCACTAACTCAAGTCATAAGAAGAGGAAATAAACAGCTAATGGCTAGAATGAAGATTACTAGATAGCTACTGCTTATTCCTGTGAAATCAGCAGCTCCTTCATCCATGCCCATATAGGGCAACACCTGAACCCATATACCAAACAATGCAAGATATCTGGTTAATAAACCTTCTTTGTCCCTGATCTTATCACCATCATGGCACCAAAAGGGTCTTCATTCAGAAAACTAGTGTTTATTAACCTCAAGACTGCAGAATAGCCTGTTCAACACATACCCTGTCCAGGGAGTAGGCATTATATTTCCTACCAGGAACAATGCAGGGAAACCTGTATGCAAACAAGAGTGGTCGCTGTCAATCATTCACTAGGAGCCTTTTGCTCTTTTATTTTTCAAGGAAGTTTCAGCCATCCAGTCAGGGAACAGAAAAAATAATCATGAAAATTCAATGAATGATCAATCACACCTCAAACAGCAAACAGTCAAAGCGAAGAGTTTGTGAACATCCCGTGTGATGGAAATTTGTGGTGAAATCCTAACTGCATTGAAGTTAATTGCAGAACTCTGACTGACTTCAGTGGAGAAGGATTTTACCCTTGCTGAATAATTAGGAATAATGAATACATTTGCAGAAATCAAGATCAGTTCACCAAAGACTTGCAATCACAGAAATAGTGCCATATATTTTTTGCAATGAATAATTATGCCATGTCTAATGGCAATTATTCATTAGTATAATATCAATGTGCTTTGACTTGTGTCACCAAACAGAAATGGTGTTGTGAGCTGGTGTTTCACTAACAAAAAAACTGAGACTTGCTGTTCCTTAAACCTCTGATTCCCATTTTCCAGTGGAACAGTTGTTTTAGGTATAGAGTAAATGTATCTAAAGAATAACACTTTTTAAATTTTGTTCTGACAACTGGCAGAATATGTTGAGCCAGCACATCTGCCTCTAGTGTTTTGGTTTTATTGACTTACTAGGATGTCACAGAGGAAAAATGGTACATTTCATTGGATTAAGTGTAAAAATACATAGTTAGCCATACAGATATTTGACTGAATAAATTAATTATCTAAAACACAAGTCTGTTTGTGGTTTCCTTGACTTCAGATGTTCTGGTTTTCCTCCCCACTGACTATTCTGACACTTCCACACACTTTCTCCAGGTAAAAATATAATGTTGTAATCTAACTGTCAAATTTACAATCAGTGACCACTGAACTGGCATTGTTTTTCATTTAGCTAAACCATTCCTGGTGTTTAAAAAAAGATGACATTATTGATCAAACTATTTCTTGCAAGAAATCAGGTTTCTTTTTACTTTTTCCTTGCACTTGTATTCAGCACAATCCATTTCCTAATCACTGTTGTCATTTATCTCTTTGTTTTACCTTGTCACCTATTTAATTCCACTGGAGGCATTTCTAACATCTCTGTCTAATAATCTCCGCTAACAATGCAGAACACTATTAGCATAATAAGCATTTCCCATCTGCACAAATAAGACTCCTTCTCATCAGTCTGAGAGACTAACTGCTGTACATAAAAATAGCTGGAAATTGTTAGAATTAAAAAGAGAGCATGTTTCACTGCAAACAGGTTTCTTGGGGAAACCTTTTCTTGTCTCTAGTTAGTGTTAGAAATGTGGGGTTTTATACAAAGCCCACTGAAATCAGTGGGCTCTTCCCATTATCCTTCACTGTGTTTTGCATTCGGCCTTAGTACTATATGGAAATAACAAAGTTGTGTTATATGTACATGGAAGGAGATATTATGTTTCTGTGGCCCAACCAGTTAGCTTAAGAACCCGTTCTTTGGGAAGTAACATACTTGCTTGTGCAAAAATTGGTCACACAATACTGCACCTTTATTTGGGCATTCAATTACAATAACTGCTTACACACAGGCGAGCTCACCTGCATGAATTCAGGTCCCTAAAACCATTACTAAGCATTTACTTGTTTGGTTATGTCAATCATATAAATCAGGATGGTCAAACTTATGGAACTCAAGAGACACACAAGTTGATTATTAAACCTTCAAGAGCCACACTGAGGCATATAGCCATGTACTTTTACCTACTAAATTGATTTGCTGACGGTCTTCCATGAACCACAGTTTTTCATTCAAGAGCCACACGTGGCTCCCAAGCCGCAGTTTCGCCACGCCTGGTATAAATAAAAGATAGGAGCTCATTTGGGACATATGGCCAATTTTTGTGCACTCATGTGACCATCTATTTGTAACAAGTTTGACCCATAAATGTGAATCAATAGAAAAGATGCAGGAATAATGTCTTCCTCTCTCCGCCTCAACATTTGCATTCTCCCAGTCGATAATTTGTTATAACACCAGGTACTAAGAGAAAAATGAGGAAAGAGTGATGTTTTTACTTTTTTTGTAAATGACATAACAGTAAATGAAATCCTCTGCTGGGAATGAAGGATTTTATTACATATTGGTTATTTCTTTGTTTTCTATGAACAGGATCTTTAATCTGCTAAGCACTTTGCTGTCTGTAAGGTTAGGAAACAATTTTGGATCCTCCTCAGTTCACTGTCCTAGAGCATAAACATGGAGACTCTCATGAAGATTTTGTTTTATTTTTGTGTTGTTCTTTCAATCAAAACCAAAGATCATTCAGGCTTAAAGTATCTACTTCCTTTATATGGCATCACTTAAGAACGCAACTGTATTTTATAGCCCTATCAAGTTGTAAACATGATAACAACTCATGTCTGTAGAAAAATCCCAGAATGTAGCATTATATTATGTTCGCTTTACTGCCTTACTTTCCTCTCCACATAAGAACTCATAGCCTTAGTATATACTTGCCTCATTTTTCAGCAGTGGTTGACGGGAGATGCATATCTCCCACCACCTTACTAATGCCCATTTACATCCCCCTACACACTGCTCTAAGGTGAATGGCAATGCCATCTGTTCACCTTAGCACTATGCCACTTCTGAGGCTGGAGTTATTATTGCAAACTCAGGAGCAACTGAGCAGTTTTGACAGACTGTTCAACCACACCAAGAAGAGTGCACTGATAGTGGCAAAATTGCTCTAGCCATAAAATGAGGAAGAGTATCTGAAAGACATTGCAGTTGTGCTGGTAATGGAAAACATCACATGCTCCCTCTGACCCAGTCAGCCTAGTGACATTGAAGGGGAGGTATTCTGACCTCCTGATTGCATGCTGAACAGTGGTTCTCAGGAAAAAATGGGTGCAGATCCAGCCACAAAAGAAGAAGCCTTCAGGTACTCCCCAACAACGATAGCACAGCAGCAATGGTTGTCATTCTCTCATAACCAGAGAGGGCACTGATATATTGTGTAACACTCTTTCTGCAAATTATGGAGCAGGAGTTCACTTTCCAATGTTTTTAAAGTGAAGACCTTATTTTGCTTTACTTTTTTATTATTATTTTGGAAGAGGAGGAGATTTTCTTTTCTAACTCCATAAACCACAAATGCAGACAAACAGAGGGGCGGGGGAGGGACCAAATTGCCAATGCATTTTAAATGTTCTATAGAGTCCCAAAGGCTGCTGGATGCATATTTGTGGTCTGCCACTAATGTTTCAGTGATCAGGCTGTGGTTAGGTATTTCTCTGCCAGGACCCTGGGTTACCCTTGCCATGGAACAGGGATATTATTTAGCGGAGTAGACATTAATTTATGTCATCATGAGAAAAGTCACTACACAGGATTTGGCAGGCTGTTAAGGCACTGAAGACTGTTTTGTTGCAAAACTGGAGATTTATGTCATATTTTCATACTAAAAGAAGAATTCTTGACTGCACAGCCTCTTGAAATAGTGAGTGGAAAACATGAGGATTAAATCAGGAATTGGATAATGTTAAGCAGCTTTCGACTGTCTTAATTAGAGATAATGTTGCTCTTAATCATAAAACTGAAGTCAAAGAAAATCAATTAAAAAGTAAAAGTTGGCTATTACTTCAAGTAAAAGAAAATTGTGTGTCAGGATAAAGGAAATACAAGATATTTCCTTCAGGGTTGTAATCTGACCATGTCTTAATGAAGAAAAAGTGTACCTTATTACTAGCAAAATAGCCAATATGTAAAGTAATTCATAGAATCATAGAACCACAGGGTTGGAAGGGACCTCATAGGTCATCTAATCCAACCCCCTGCCAGAGGCAGGACCACTCACACTAAACCATCCCAGTCATAGTTTTGTCCAGCCGGGCCTTAAACACCTCCAAAGATGGAGATTCCACCACCTCCCTAGGCAGCTCATTCCAATGCTTCACCACTCGCCTAGTAAAAAAGTTTTTTCTAATATCCAGCCTCGACCTCCCTAACTGTAACTTGACACCATTGCTCCTCATTTTGTCCTCCGTTACTACTGAGAATAGTCGAGCTCTGTCTTCCTTGGAGCTTCCCTTCAAGTAGTTGAAGGTTGCTATCAAATCCCCGCCTCAATCTTCTCTTCTGCAGGCTAAATAAGCCTAGTTACTTCAGTCTTTCTTCATAGGGCTTCTGCTCCAGCCCTTTAATCATTTTGGTTGCCCTCTGCTGGACTCTCTCTAGCATGTCCCTGTCCCTTTTGTAGTGAGGAGCCCAAAACTGAACACAGTATTCTAGATGTGGCCTCACCAGTGCAGAATAGAGGGGAATGATCACATCCCTTGATCTACTGGTAACACTTCTTTTGATGCAGCCCTGTATGCCATTGGCCTTTTTGTGACTGATTGCCAGCTAGACATGGATCCATTGATTCCTACACGCTGAAACCATTGATCTAGCCAGTTTTCTATCCACCCTATAGTCCACCTATCCAACCCATTCTTCCTTAATTTGCCAATGAGAATGCTGTGGGAAACTGTATCAAAAGCCTAGCTAAAATCAAGGTATATCACATCAACGGTTCTTCCTGCATCCAGAAAACCAGTCATCTGATCATAGAAGGAAATGAGATTGGTCAGGCATGATTTACCCTTGGCAAATCCATGCTGATTGTTCCTGATCACTTTATTTTCCTCTAAATGTTTGAGGATGGATTCTTTGAGAACCTGCTCCATAATTTTTCCAGGGATTGAGGTGAGGCTGACAGGTCTGTAATTCCCCGGATCCTCCTTTTTCCCTTTCTTGAAAATAGGTACTATATTTGCTTTTTTCCAATCCTCTGGCACCTCACCCACTCTCAATGAGTTTTGAAAGATAATGGACAGTGGTGCTGCTATCTCATCGGCCAATTCCCTTAGCACCATTGGATGCAGTTCATCCGGCGCCATGGACTTGTGCACATCCAGCTTCTTTAAGCAGTCCCTAACCTGACCTTCCATCACCAAGGGCCTCTCTTCTTCTCTCCAGTCTGCCATACCTATGGCAGTAGGCTGAGAGCTGACCCTGCCTGTGAAAAATGAAGCAAAAAAAGCATGGAGCAGTTCAGCTTTTCCCTCATCCTCTGTGACGAGGATGCCTGCCCCATTCAGCAAGGGATCTACACCATCCCTGGTCCCCTTCTTGTTATTAACATACTTGTAGAACCCCTTCCTGTTATCCTTTACATCCCTCGCTAGCCGCAGCTCCATTTGTCCTTTGGCCTTTCTGATTTTATCCCTGCAGTCCCTAGCAATATCTTTATATGCCTCCTTGGTCATCTGACCAAGCTTCCACTTCCTGTAAGCTTCCTTTTTATGCTTAAACTCAGAGCAGAGTTCTCTGCTAAGCCATTCTGGCTGCCTCACATGTTTGTTCTTTCTCCTAATTGGAATGGCAACTTCCTGTGCCCTTAGCAGGGTTTCTTTAAAATATAACCAACTCTCTTGGACTCCCTTCCCCTTCAGATTAGCTTCCCAAGGGATCCTGCCCATCAGTTCCCTGAGGGAGCCAAAATCTGCTTTTTTGACGTCCAGGGTTTGTGTTTTGCTTCTTTCTTTCCTTCCTTTAATCAGCATCCTGAAGTCAACCATGCCATGGTCACTACTGCCTAGCTTGCCATTTACGTCTACCTCCCTGATCAACTCTTCCCTGTTTGTGAGCAGCAGGTCAAGAGGTGCAAGGCCCCTATTTGGTTACTCCAGCATTTGTACCATGAAGTTGTCCCCAACACTCTCTAAAAACTTCCTGGATTGCCCATGCACTGCTGTATTGGCCTCCCAACAGATGTCAGGGTAATTGAAGTCCCCCGTGAACACCAGGGCTTGTGATCTAGAAGCTTCCTCTAGTTGTCCATAGAACACCTCATCCTCCTCCTGCTTCTGGTCTGGATTAATGATTAATGGATTAATGGATAATTAATTAATGAGGATTAATAAAAGTTTATGAATCTCAGTAATCATTTGGCCATTTCCACAGCTGCTATCGTCAAACCTAAATTCAAGAATTTGCATCACACAGAGTTTGTCTCAATAGATGCTGAAGCACCATTGTTTTTTCCTAAAAAACATGAATGATTGAGAAAGAATTAAAAACTGTATTGTCCCCATCCCTCAGTTTATGATGAACCTAAGATGTTCCTTGATTCCAATGTTTACCTGCTTCTCAAGTTATTGAAGAACAATTTGTGGTTTATATAGCAGATATAAAGGAATAATATTTGCCAGATTTTGAATACACAAACTAAGCTAATTGCATGTTTCGGGACAATGGTTCTCAAACTTTTGTGGATTGTGACACACTTGGAGGCATGTCATGATGCTATGGGACACACCAGCCCACTCCCTCCAGGCCAAAACAAACCATCATTGCAGCTCTCTGCAAAACACTTACCACTATGCCGCGACATAGTAATGTGTCTGACACAATGCTTGAGAATGTTTTAGTATATCGCACACACACTCCAGAATTTTCCTCACATTCTTCAAGTCAGTCGTTCTACACGCTGAAGCTAGAGACATTACTTGCTTAAGACAAAGAGAATGTGTTACTCTGTGTGTACATGCACATATGAACACCCACATCCTGATATCTACAATTGCTTTCCTTTTCAGCTGCTCATTTATGAAGAAACTGAGTCAAATCCTGATTGATGTATTTACATAAATTAGTCTTCCAGATTTCAACAGATGAGACTAGTTGTGTGAATAAGGCAAACAGCATTTGTCCCTGTATTTCAAACGCCTGATGGCATTCCTAAAGACAATATTATCTCTCTCTGTTTTCTCTTCTATATGCCCATCTGATGCAATTAACAAGGTTTATTTAGACTGACTGGTGTGATTTTCCTCTATCCCTAGTCAACAAAGTGCTTATGCTGTAAACTGTATTTATCATTTCCCCCAGTTTTAGATTTTGTTTTTCTCACACTACCCAATGTGGCAGCACCGAATTTTACCATAGGCAGAACTCTCAGCTGTGTGTGTTTCTGGGAACAAAAGACTGTATCTGGGAGAAATCACTTATGGCCATATTATTTGTGGCTAGCAACTGGGGTTAGCTGTGGTCATGTATATGTGAAGTAATCAATGTTTAGTTGTTTAGGATTTAATATTTATATATGGAAATCCAAGGGCTAAATATCTAAACCAATACAATCTGTCTGTTGTTCTGTATGCAGAACAATCATCAATGCCAAGATCAAACTTAAACAGCATGATATACCATATCAAACATGCCCAAGGACCTATAAAAAGATCCATAAGGCAAACTTAGATACATGGTGAATCCACAGTATAAAGGCAAAATTTAGCACATTAGCCAGTGGTTTCTGTTTCATCATTACCTTTAGCATCATTTGTCAAGGTATATGATGTGTCAACTATAATTTTTGTACTGTATGTATTTGAAAAAAGAGAACATGTTTGCCCTGTGTACACCGAAGAATCTCCATTTGCATTTATCCAAATACAACATGGCCGTGTTGACTGGGTTTTAGGGCAAGTCCTCAGAATGGATTTGGATACCCAGCATGTGTAAAAAGTTAGCTGTTCATGTGAGTGGTGCACAGAAGAGAACATGACTTAACTATGGATTACAAGGAGATTAGGAAATCAGAAGATCCTGTAAAAGGGATTCTACTGCACATGCCATTCTTGCTCATGAACAAATGTGATCATTTATGTTTTCCCTCCAAATGTCCACTTCTACTACTGCCTATCAGATTTAAAAAGGCTCACAAATGGGTTGTGGGGGGAGAACCTTTGTAACCCCACAAATAAGTATGAGTTCACTCCTGAATTTGTAATAAACTTTAATTAGGTTTCAAAACTTTGCCAAAGTCCGTATTCAATGAATTAACAAAAATCTAGTTTCTGATTTCCTTATTTTAATTAACAGATCACAGATATATTTTAATTAACTAAGCTATTCAAAATTAAATTAGCTAGATATGGGAACTTTCTTTCCTGCCGAGTTCAATTTGGATGAACTATGAGTCCAAACAAAGAGTTCTGTGGCACTTAAAGACTAACAAATTTATTTATTGCATGAGTTGTCATGGGAGAAAATCCCACATTCTCAGATGCTTTGACAAAGTGGGATTTTCTCCCATGAAAGCTCATGCAATAAATAAATTTGTTAGTCTTTAAGTGCCACAGAACTCTTTGATTTTTTAACTGAACTAGACTAACATGGATATGCCTTTGGGTATGAGCCCAAATGCTCAGTGATGAAGAGGACCTGTACATTCTTTTATGTTACAGAATCAGGTCTCAAGGCATTGACTGGAATTTAACTGACCACTACTGAGTGATTTTAACACTGTGAAAAGTCTGGGAAATTGACCCTACTATTTTTATTTTACTACCCTACTAAAATTCCACTCCTCAGTAAGGACTAAATATACAAGAGGAATTAGACATCTAAGACTCCAGTTTAGGTCCCTAAATCCCACTTTCAGGACCACTGAAATGTAAAAAGCTCCTGCCAAAACCCTATGGGTAAATAAGTTCACTCAGCATCTAAGTTTTGGCAATATAAGTTCCCTAGAAGTCTATGGGCCAGTCTACACAATGACGGGATTTTGGAAGCAGTCAAAGGGAGATACACAGAGTACTAAAAATACGATATATACCTCTCTTTGAGAGCCTACTGCCTACTTACACATTGTCTTCAGTGCATTGAGTCAAAGGGAAATGCCATCCCTTTGACTCAGTGCTACTCTGCTTACTGGGGTGGTAGTCAGTGATCAGCTTCCTGATCATAGAATCATAGGGTTGGAAGGGATCTCATGAAGTCATCTAGTCCAAACCCCCTGTGAAAAAGCAGGACCACTCCCACTAAATCCCAGCCAAGGTTTTGTCTAACCGAGCCTTAACTATCTCCAAAGATGGAGATTCCACTACCTCCCTAGGTAATCCATTCCAATGCTTCACCACCCTCCTAGTCAGAAAATCTTTCCTAATATCCAAGTTCGACTTCCCCAGCTGCAAGCTGAAACCATTGCTCCTTGTTCTGTCCTCTGTTACCACTGAGAACAGGTGAGCTCCCTCCTCCTCCCTCCAGTTTTCTATCCACCTTACGGTCCATACATCCAACCCATACTTCCTTAACTTGCTGATGAGAATGCTGTGGGAAAACATATCAAAAGCGTTACTAAAGCTTCACGTAGCTATCAAATCCCTCCCTCAGTCTTCTCTTCTGCAGGCTAAATAAGCCTAGTTCCTTCAATCTGTCTTTGTAAGTCTTGTGCTCTAGCCCCTTGATCATTTCTGTTGCCCTCCATTGGACTCTAAGTTGTCTGTGCCCTTTTTGTAGTGGGGTGCCCAAAACTGGATACAGTATTCCAAATGTGGCCTCACCAGTGCCGAATAGAGGGAAATAATCACACCCCTCAATCTGCTGGCAACACTTCTGCTGATGCAGCCCAGTATGCCATTAGCCTTTTTGGCAGCAAGAGCACATTGTTGACTCATATCCAGCTTCCCATCCACCATGACCCCCAGGTCCTTTTCTACACTGCTGCTACTTAGCTGATTGGTCCCCAGCCTGTAACAGTTCATGAGGTTTTTCCATCCCATGTGCAGGACTTCGCACTTGTCCTTGCTGAACTTCATGAGATTTCTTTTGACCCATTGTTCCAATTTGTCTAGTTCTCCCCGAATCCTGTCCCTGCCCTCCAGCGTGTCAACTGTTCCCCCCGGCTTGGTGTCATCTGCAATCAATCCCATCACCCAGATCATTAATGAAAATGTTGAACAGAACTGGCCCCAGGACTGACTCCTGGGGCACACCCCTCATTACTGTTTGCCAACTAGACATTGAGTCATTGATTGCTACTCGCTGAAACCATTGATCTAGCCAGTTTTCTATCCACCTTACGGTCCATACATCCAACCCATACTTCCTTAACTTGTCAACAAGAATGCTGTGGGAAACCATATCAAAAGCCTTGCTAAAGCTGAGGTATATCATGTCAAGAGCTCTTTCCACATCCACAAATCCAGTCATCTCATCATAGAAGGCAATGAACTTCGTTAGGCATGATTTACTCCTGGTGAATCCATGCTGACTGTTCCAGATCACTCTATTTTCTTCCAAGTCAGCTGAGAGGGTCTTCACAGAGTCCATCTGTTGATTGGGACAATGGATCCGATTGTGGTAAATTTTTGCTGTCTGTGGAAACTAGTGCTACGTTTCTTTCTCTGAGCACAGATACCTGTACTTCACTGTAGGTGCCCAGGCATCTATCGCCTCCCAAGCCACAGGGTTATTCATACCCAAGGGAAAAACAGGTGTTTGGCTATCTAATTCGTCTGAGAGTCCTATGTAGTAGCCACAGGGTAGTGGCCAGTCAGTGAAGGAGAAAATATGACTCTGTGGTCCAGAAATTAGGGTGCCCATCTGTGAAGTTGGAGACCATGTGTCCAGTACTCCCGCTCCAGGTGCTTTTTTTCATTACTTATCCACAATGGAACAGACTCAAAGAGGAAAGATTAATGGAGCTCCACATTAGACTATCTCACAGGTCAGTGGTTAGGGTGCTCTCCTGATAGGTGAGAGAAGTCTGTTGAAATCCTTTCTTCGCCCACTACCAGAGGCTGGGGAATTGAACCTGGGGCTCTCTCATCCCAGGAAAGTGCTCTAATTACTGGCTAAATCATAAGGTTGCTGGTACCTCCTCCTGCAGCTGGATTTTGAATGGATCCTGATCCATGAGGCAGACTCTGAGCACACCTACCAGATCAAACTGTGTATGTGACTTAGGCTGCCAAACACCTGTCTTTCCTGGTCTGCACATCTTTCTGGGCTTTATGTGGGGAGCTAGAGGTCCAGATGCATAGAAGGAGACATAAGTGTGCACGCCCAAAGGCGAAAACATAGGCCTAGAGAACTCCCACCTTGAATATATAGGTGCTGAGGCACCTACAGGGTTTAGTGGAAGATCTATGGATAGCTGTGGAATCAAATTTGGATGTAGACACCTACATTCCTTCATAGGTCTGTGCTTACATACCTAATCCTGCACCCATTGAAGCCAATACAGAGGATTACCATTGATTTCAATAGGTTCAGTATCAAACTCTAATTTTCTAGTTAGAATGTGTAACTTGCCCATCTGACAAGGAAAGTACATACCAGTAGTAAGGAGCTAGCCAAACAAAAGTGATACGGCTCTATTAGCAACCTAAGTGTAAAACACTGAAAATGTTCCAAATATTCCTGTATTTACTGTAGTGCAAGTTAGCCTTAAAAAGGCAAATTCAGCTAACTGTATATTCTTCCCCTGACAAGTTTACTTTTACATTATTCATTGTATTACACTAAAGTACACTTAACTTGCAATATTGTAACGGTATGTGTTTGAGCCTAGTTAAGAATAATTCAGAAATGTCCATTTTTCTTCCTGTTACAGAGGCAGGCTTTCTTCCTGCTCTTTACAGTTTTCTCTATAAATTCTTTTCAGCCCCAATCTAAGTCCATCAAAAGGACAGCTAAAATAATGGGTATGTTTGCATAGCAACTGGGAGGAGTGATTCTCAGGGCAAGTAGATAGACTTTCACCATGGAGAAATACCCAAGAGGAGCGTCAAAGCATGAAAGAGGCCAACTTTGTGACTTCAGTGCCATGGCAAAACACCACCAAATCTCTGGAGCACCTGGGCAGAATCTGGGTATTGTGTACATAGGGAACCTCTAATTTGAGAACAAGGGAAACTGAACTCAACAGCTTAATAATATTTAACACTGAGCTGCTCTGAAAGTTAACTAAGATTATTTTGATTCTTCTAAGCTGATTGCACACTGGGTATGTCCACACATCTCTTTTATTTCAAAATAACACTGGTTATTTCAAAATAAAAAAGATTAGGTCCACATGACGTTTTCTTATTTCGAAATGACAGGCTCTGTCATTTCAAAATAAGAACCGTCATTTCGAAACAGCTGAAACCCCATTCATTTCTAAATGGCTCTTATTTTGAAATGGTTATTTCAAAATAACACCATTTGGACATGTTGTTTTGAAACAACACCATTGTTTCTAAACAACTTTTTCAAAACAACATGTCCAAACGGCATTATTTTGAAATAACCGTTTCAAAATAACAGCCGTTTCAATAGCAGGCTTTCCCTTAATTTGAATTAACATTTTCTTAATTCAAAATAACTCATTTTGAAATAAGGACTTTATTTTTAAATAATTCATTTCGAAATAATGATGTATGTGTGGACATAGCCACTGTGTCTTTTGGTATTAATCAACTGAGGTCTTAGTTCTGTAAGGTGCTGAGCACTCTCTACTCCTAATGATACAATAAGGTACAGAGGTAATAATGCATGCAGCTGTGTATGAAAAGTGGAGTGTGTAAATATTGGCTCCACACACAAGTGACTGCTTCTATGAACAATGCTTTGTTTTGCATACTATATGCAATAGCACCAGAATCTTATTCAAGTTACCTATCAACATATTGCATGCCATCTAACTATTCCACAAGATGCTGGTGCCTCAGAATGAGCATTCATTGGGAAGAAACATATTTCCACTTTCTGTGGCTGCATAGTCCAGATGCCCATGACCTGATTCCTTAATTAATCCACGGCTATGGCCAGTCTAAGGATATGCTCCAGATATCACTTTATTTGAGATTCAGGAGCAGGTAAAAGGAGGTTCTCAATGTCCATCAAGAGGACCTCAACTGGTGGCCCACACTTCCAGGACAAATATTTACTTTTGCAATTAGTTTCATTCACTTCAAGAAGTGAGAAAGGATGTAGATGTCAACTTAACTACTTGCTTAAGTGCTTATTATCTATGTGACAGTGAGTTGCAGGATAAAGTATTAGATGACCTCCAAACATTATAGGAGGAAGAGTCCAACAGAATAACGAAAGTGCCAGAAAAGAAATTGTCTCTCACTTCAATACTGGTTCTAGTTATAAAGCTAATCTCTGTGTTAATATATAGCAGTTTCCTGTTTGCATTAATCCATTATTTTATTTTCTCAGTAGGGCAGCCAGCTACCGTAAAGGAATCTCACCCTGGCAAATACAGGGTAATACTAAACAAAGTGCCAAAGATGTCAGGATTAAATTATAACTCAAAACCAACCAGAACAAACCCACATCAGCAGAACTTGGTAAATGACATAACCACCTCTTCTGATTCTTCTGTCAGAATTAGATTCTAAAAAATGTGTTACAGTATCTGGCAGTGATGCTGCAGCTTTAAAACCCTTTACTTATAGCAGTCACAAAATCTGCAGTGGGCAAGTTTTCCAGAAACCTCCTTGCCCGTTTGCATGTTCACTATTCTATTTGTGTGTGATCCGAGTAAATTGTATGCATTCTGCAAATTGGTTGTGTTCCATAGGCACTTACCTCATCTCCTTTCTGATCTAGGATCTCTTTTCATCCAACACCCACTTATGTCAATGGAAATAATCCCTATTACTGAATGTTAGCAACGGTAAGGAAAAGATAAAAAGAGTGTGGCCTTTGCTGTTTTGTTATGCTTGTGAGGAAACTCAGCACCCTTTGCTATTTCTATAATACATGGTACTAGATACAGTCCCATTTTTACAGTTCAACATTTTAAATACATTCTTCATTTCATCTGAATTGAGGTAACTTTATACTTTACTAATTTTCATTCACTAGGTAGAATATGATCTAGCCTTAGCTTACACATCACACATTTTTTCTTAAGGCAAAAATATATTAAGACATAATTGTACAGAAGTACTAGTCTTTTTCAGTTTGCTATCAGACAGATAGTGCTCTTTAATCTCTCTACTATTGCATTACTTCCTTTGGGGGTGGGTTTACTATCATTTATGCTAGAAAAAGTGTTATTTCAAAACTCCTGATTCTATAGCTATTCTGCACATAGGACTCTGCAAGCAGATTTCACTGGAAGTCCCATGCTCAGAGTGGCTGAAGAATCATCTTTCATAGCTGTATTTATATGAATTAATATGCTGTATTTTCAGTAAGAGGTTTTGTTGCATAATACATCATTTGACTGTTCATTTCGGTGCAGGTTTAACCTCAAATGAACAGTCAAGCACGACAATGCCACAATCAAATATTGCAGTGTCTACTCTATTTCTAATGATTCATAAGCTAAGCTGTGAAAAAAAAATATTACTTGTAAAATAAGGTGTCATTCAGCACAAATATGGGTGGCAGAACTAGACCTTCTGTTAACAATGGCTTTGCTTCTGTTTATGCAACGACTGGAAAGATACTGAACTTTCCTAAATGTGATAAATTACAATGAATAATTCTATACCTTTCATATTATCTGCTACTTATCAGTTATTAATCCAAAAGGTACAATCAAGATAAATTAGAAACATTGAACAAGCAATCAAACAAACACACACTAACTTTAGTCGTAGCCCAACATTGTTTCTAAAAAGTAACACAAGCTTTCCATTTAAAAAAAAATCTATATTTTCTGGTGTATCTATTCTAAGAGTTTAATGTAGTTTTCAGAAACCTCTAATTTTTGATAGAGAAGTATTTCAGAGTTTTGGAACTGCCAAATGTAATTTTGAATACATTAGTTTTACTTTGTCACATTATACCATGTTCCAAATAAACTGTTTTAGAGCCAACACCATCCAGTTTGGAGTCAAACTGATCAACTTGAGAATATAAAATCACAATAGTTGTTAGGCTTAAATCTAATGATCTCTTAGGAGAAGCAGCACCAGATTCAACTGAGGAAAGCTTTCAAAGCAACAGTGACAAGAAACAAGGGGTGTTCTCCATGTGGGTTCATCATTTCTAGGCATTGTGGTTTCAGGACCAATAAACTTTTATCTTTTCTTTTAGAAAAAAGAAGGGAAAAATAAAGTATTTTTCTTTTTAACTCAGCCTAACAATATTACTAATGATACAAATGAATGAAAGATGTCATGTGTCCAATATGAGCCATATTTATACTTAATAGTTTTACACCTCACTGTCTGCAGTAGAAATTACAAAGGAAATGTATAGGTCCACATTTGAGAGAAGAAGACACAGTCAGCATCCACACCAACCATGAGCAGAAAAACATGCATTAAATGACATCATTTTTTATTAAAATTCTTGGAACAATGGAGTTTCTGAAATGACTCTGAAACTGGACCAACATCACAACCCTTCCCTATTTCTTTAAGCATGTGCCCCCAACCCCAGCGCTGGTGCCCCAGCTCTCCGGCCCAATCTGCCTGCGGGCCGGGGGGGGGGGGCAGGGGCCTGGGCCCATGCCCCAGGTCCCTCCGCTGGCCAGCGACGTTCCTGGTCTGTACAACAAAAATCAATCAAATCAAAATACTGTTGTCAGCAATCACATTACTGAACCAACATTAAACAAGATGCTCTTTAGTACACTGTCATGTTTAGCACCATTTCAGCTAACCTTAACCAAATCCACCATGTGTGCTGAATCACCTTAACAAAGCCTTTGGCTCTAACTTCAGCCAGTGAATGGATATAAAGAGAGTAAAAGGTAAAGAAAGGCACAGAAGTGTCTGATAATCACCTTTTCACTCATTCTCCAAATTGTGCTATGCACTTCTCAGCCAAAGAAGCGAATATCTGCATCAATGACTCTGGAATTCATTCGCCTTTTTGCTCTACGAGAACCCAAATTGGTTGACCCACAAGACATGGTGCAACATATGCCTTTTTATCCAGATTTTGTCCGAATAAGGTTTTGGATAAAAGGTGCCTCATATCTAAAGAATTGTGTAATACAGTTCTTTCAATTTATGGTTTTGTTAGTTGTAATTAATACAGAGATTGTCTGCTTCCTGCCAGTTGCTGGCAGTTTGTTATGAACTTCTGGTATTAATATATGATTTAACTGATGAAAAGCCACTTGGAATCTTATGCAATAGGTGAATGTTTGATAAATGTATAAACATATAGCCAAAAGGAATGGAAAGTTCTACATCACTGAATAGGGGAGAGGCTAAATGAATAATGTGGTAGGGGTACAGAGGTCTGAAATTTACTTATTTATTGGTACTTTTGTTTCCCCTGCATATCTTCCCTCCCCTCCTTCCCCCACTTTGTCTTGTAGGCCACATTCCTGAGCCATAACAATGAAATCATGTCACCAGAATGGCTCTTTGAATATAGGAATAAAAAGAATGGATTCTGTAAAAAGATGCCATTATTAATAGTAATTACGTGGAAAGATCTTGCACTATGGTTTGAAAGTTACAGGTGTAAAATACCATAATCAATATATTAAAAATAGATTAATTAAATTGAATTCAGATGCAGTTGAATGTTGACTATCTCTGTCTATTGTTTAACTGTTCTACATAGATTGTATTGCATATCTGTAACTTAAGGAATAAATTTAACTCTTGCCATAGTGGGCAATATTCTGCTTATATTACTCAGACTGCTTTCATCAGGCCTACACGCTGATTTTAGAAAAACTTCTCAATGGTAAATAATAAAGAAGACAGAGGCAATCTGGATCACTTTGTAAGCTGGGCATGAGCAATATTGTGTGTTTTAATATGACTAAAGGTATGTCCACACAGTCTTTAAATTGAAATAACACGGATTATTTTGATTTAAAGAAAGGTAGGTCTATGCTACCTTTCCTTATATTGAAATGATGAGTTCCCTCATTTTGCTATAAGGAAGGTCATTTTGACATAATAAAACCTAGCTTTATATCAAAATGATGGTAAAATCGAAACACCAATATCAAAGTAATACAGCGTAGCCACACTGTTCTGATTTAAAGGTTGTTTCGATTTCCAGTCAGTTTGATCTTCCTCCTCCCAGGGTGCATGGCATCCTGGAAAGAAGGGCCAGCCTTTACCGCCCTGGCTGGGGATGGGGGTGGACATCCATCCTTGGCTCCCTCCCTGCTGACCAGCCCCTTGCCCAGCTCGCCCAGCGTTGACTGGACACGCAGAGAAGTGACCCCCATGAACGGCTCCCAATGCACTGGCCAGGTGGCAGGGGAAGACACCCTTGTGCCCAGCTCCCCCAGCGCTTGCGAGGTGCAGAAAGAAGGGAGCCCCGCATGTCGCTCCCAGTGTGCTAGCCAGGCAGCAGGGGAAGACACCTCCGCACTTGGATTTAGGCACACTTGCCAGGCATAAGGAAGGGACCCCAACCCCCAAATGCAGATGCCCTTGCCAAGTAAGGGGAGAAGGAAGCCCTGTGACTGGCTCCCAGTATGCTGGCTGGGCAGCAGAAGAAGGCACCCCCCACACCCAGCTCCTGGAGCACTGGCTGGGCAGCTGGGAATGCACACGGTGCTCAGCTGCAGGTGGGGTGCACTCCCAACTTCTCCAGTGCTCTGGGAGGTGGGAACGGGAGGTGCCTTCCCCCACCATCTGGCCAGCACACCAGGAGAAAGTCACAGGACTCCTTTCTCCCTGCACCCACCAAGCGTGGCTGCAGCCAGACAGGGGGGTGTCTTCCCCCGCAGCCTAGCTGGCACTGCTCAAGCTGGGCATGGAGTGTGTCTTCTCCCCCTGCACCCAGGCAATGCTGACAGAGCCAGACAAGGGAACTTCTTCTCCCCATACCTGGCCAATACTGACAGAGCCAGGTGAAGGCTAAAGCTGGGCAGAGGATTGGGTGGTGGCATGGCCCGTCTTGGGGCCATGTTGCCACACCTCCCATGGTGCTCTTTTCCTATATCGAACAAGTCCTGGCTATGGAAATGCTAGTTCAATTCAGCTTTCTAGTGGGGACCTTTTAAATAGATTTAACTTGAATCGATTTAATGGTTTTTATTTCAATTTGATTAAATCGATATAAGGGATATAATCAGGGAGGTAGAGGTAAATGGCAAGCTAGGCAGTAGTGACCATGGCATGGTTGACTTCAGGATGCTGATTAAAGGAAGGAAGGAAAGAAGCAAAACACAAACCCTGGACTTCAAAAAAGCAGATTTTGGTTCCCTCAGGGAACTGATGGGCAGGATCCCTTGGGAAGCTGATCTGAAGGGGAAGGGAGTCCAAGAGAGTTGGTTATATTTTAAAGAAACCCTGCTAAGGGCACAGGAAGTTGCCATTCCAATTAGGAGAAAGAACACCATACATGTGAGGCAGCCAGAATGGCTTAGCAGAGCACTCTGCTCTGAGCTTAAACATAAAAAGGAAGCTTACAGGAAGTGAAAGCTTGGTCAGATGACCAAGGAGGCATATAAAGATATTGCTAGGGACTGCAGGGATAAAATCAGAAAGGCCAAAGGACAAATGGAGCTGCGGCTAGCGAGGGATGTAAAGGATAACAGGAAGGGGTTCTACAAGTATGTTAATAACAAGAAGGGGACCAGGGATGGTGTAGATCCCTTGCTGAATGGGGCAGGCATCCTCGTCACAGAGGATGAGGGAAAAGCTGAACTGTTCCATGCTTTTTTTGCTTCATTTTTCACAGGCAGGGTCAGCTCTCAGCCTACTGCCATGGGTATGGCAGACTGGAGAGAAGAAGAGAGGCCCTTGGTGATGGAAGGTCAGGTTAGGGACTGCTTAAAGAAGCTGGATGTGCACAAGTCCATGGCTCCGGATGAACTGCATCCAAGACTGCTAAGGGAATTGGCCGATGAGATAGCAGCAACACTGTCCATTATCTTTCAAAACTCATGGAGGACGGGGGAGGTGCCAGAGGATTGGAAAAAAGCAAATATAGTACCTATTTTCAAGAAAGGGAAAAAGGAGGATCCAGGGAATTACAGACCTGTCAGCCTCACCTCAATCCCTGGAAAAATTATGGAGCAGATTCTCAAAGAATCCATCCTCAAACACTTAGAGGAAAATAAAGTGATCAGGAACAGTCAGCATGGATTCACCAAGGGTAAATCATGCCTGACCAATCTCATTTCCTTCTATGATCAGATGACTGGCTTTCTGGATGCAGGAAGAACCATTGATGTGATATACCTTGATTTTAGCAAGGCTTTTGATACAGTTTCCCACAGCATTCTCATTGGCAAATTAAGAAAGTATGGGTTGGATAGGTGGACTATAGGGTGGATAGAAAACTGGCTAGATCAATGGTTTCAGCATGTAGGAATCAATGGATCCATGTCTAGCTAGCAACCAGGAACGAGTGGCGTGCCCCAGGGGTCAGTCCTGGGGTTGGTTCTGTTCAACATTTTCATCAATGATCTGGATGATGGAATAGACTGCACTCTCAGTAAGTTCGCGGATGACACCAAGCTGGGGGGAACAGTAGACACATTGGAGGGCAAGGACAGGATTCAGGGAGACCTAGATAAATTGAAACAGTGGGCCAACAGAAATCTTATGAGGTTCAATAAGGACAAGTGTAAAATCCTGCACGTGGGACAGAAAAACCCCATGCACCGCTACAGGCTGGGGAACATTCAGCTAAGTAGCAGTAGTGTAGAAAAGGACCTGGGGTCATGGTGGATGGGAAGCTGGATATGAGTCTGCAGTGTGCTCTTGCTGCCAAAAAGGCCAATGGCATACTGGGCTGCATCAAAAGTGTTACCGGCAGATCAAGGGATGTGATCATTCCCCTCTATTCTGCACTGGTGATTCCACATCTTGAATACTGTGTTCAGTTTTGGGCTCCCCACTACAAAAAGGACAGGGACATGCTAGAGAGAGTCCAGTGGAGGGCAACCAAAATGATTAAAGGGCTGGAGCACAAGCCCTATGAGGAAAGACTGAAAGCATTAGGCTTATTTAGTCTGCAGAAGAGAAGATTGAGGCGGGGATTTGATAGCAACCTTCAACTACTTGAAGGGATGCTCCAAGGAAAACAGAGCTTGACTATTCTCGGTAGTAACGGAGGACAGAACAAAGAGCAATGGTCTCAAGTTACAGTTAGGGAGGTCGAGGCTAGGTATTAGAAAAAACTTTTTTACTAGGCGAGTTGTGAAGCATTGGAATGAGCTGCCTAGGGAGGTGGTGGAATCTCCATCTTTGGAGGTGTTTAAGTCCCGGCTGGAAAAAAACATGATTGGGATGGTTTAGTGGGAGTGGTCCTGCCTCTGGCAGGGGGTTGGAGTAAATGACCTATGAGGTCCCTTCCAACCCTATGATTCTATGGTAAGTTAAATCGATTTATCCATCTAAGCATGGACATAGCCTCAATGTATATGTCTACACCTAGGAACAAAAATAATGTAGGTCATATATAAACAGTCTCTATGGGGCACCTCCCTCGCTGGGTTGGAGCTTCTTCCCTTACCCAGTGTTCCACCATGGTGTTGGTCTTACACACTATGTCTACATTTGAAATTTTAGTTCAGACTTGCTAGTCCAAACTAAAGAAGACCGAGGTTAGTCCAAACCAACCTCGGACTAGTTGAAACTAACTCTGTGCTTTTTAGTTTGAACTAACCACACACTTTTAGTTCAAACTAATGCTTAGTTCAGACTGAAACATGTGGTTGGCTCAAACTAACGGCTTACGTTGAACTTTCTGAGTTCACACTAAGCCTTAGTCCATGTCTTGCCCATGCCTAGTTCAAAGTAAAGTTCAAACTAAGCATCCAAGTCCAGACTAGTGCCGGGTCTTATTAGTTCAGACTAACCTTTGCCTAGTTTGAACTAAGGAATTTCTTAGTTCGAACAAGGCAAAACTAGTATAGGCATGGGCTAAATTAGTCCCGACTAAGCTTCCTTGGTCTGGACTAATTTGCCAATGTAGACATAGTCATACAGACCACAGCCTCTCATTCCTAGTGGCAGCTCCACCCTTGTTAGACTTCTTGCTTTGCTGCTGGGTGGGTGGAAAAGCAAAAGTTCAGATCAACACTAATCAAGTCTCCCCTGACATCAAAATGCCCACTGAAAAAAACTCTGAGGCACTGCCTTACATTGTGGTGCCTAGGTAGCAGCTTTGCTGGAGTCTTTTTATAGCTGGGTAGCCAAGTCAGTCCCTTCCTATTACATTTGCCTCCATGGCTGACGGGACTCCTTGCAAACCTGGAATTTCTGGCTTAACGGTTCCTTCAGGATTTGCTTCGTTCACTTTCTTCTCAGGGCTTCCCTCATTGTGTATCTCAGGTTCCAATATTTAAAGCCCTCCTTCTTACTATGAGTGATCAGCAAGACGAGCAGTGAAGGCCTACTTTAGCACCAAGAGCATCCCAAAAGCCCTTCTCTGTCAGTAATGGGTCACACACCCGCATCACACCATACTTCCAGGACAGGGAACTCTATCCTGGGAAGCAATAACATTGAAAAATATTTGGGGATCATGGTGGATAACCAGATCAAGACAAGCTCCCAGTGTGATGCTGTGGCATAAAGGGCTAATGCAATCCCTGACTGCATAAAGAGAGGCTCTCAAGTAGGAATAGAGATTTTATCTCTGTACTTGGCAATAGTGCAGCCACTACTGGAAAACTATGTCCAGTTCTGGGGTCCACAAAAGAATGTCGATAAACTGGAGAGATTTCAGAGCCCCCAGAATGATTGAAGTATTATGTCTGATAGTGATAGATTCAAGGATTCAATCTATCTAGCATTATAAAGAGAAGGTTAGAGATGACTTGATTATGGTCTGCAAGTACCTGCACAGGGGATGCATATTTAGTAACAGGTTTTGCAGTCAAGCAGCAAAACATATAACACAGTCCAGTGACTAGAAGCTGAAGCTAGACAAATTCAGTCTGGGGATAAGGCATACATTTTTAATAGTGGGAGAAATTAAACATTGGAATAATTTACTGAGGATTCTGGTAGATTCTCCATCATGACAATTTTTAAATCAAGATGATTGTTTTTTTTCCTAAAAGTTATGCTTTAGGAAATTTTTTTTTTTTTGGAAATTCTGTGGACAGCATTATACAGTAGCTCAAATGAGATGATCACAAAGGTTTCTTGTAGATTTGGAATCTGCAGATGTGGCTGAATCTCTTGCATTTAATTTTGATTGTATATGTAAAATATTCCTTGCATCATGCCAGGCTTATTTATGATCTAACTTTGGTTAAAAATTAGACTTTGAAAATAAAGAACTCACAGTCAATCAGCTTATGATTTCCCTGCATTTTATACAGTAGAAGCAACCACAACCTGTGAGTGTGATATAGCGTTTGGTATTCACTATTTGCAAGACTGTGTAATAGCAACACCTAGAACAAGTCTGTATGTATGTAAATGGTGCTTTTTTTCTGTTCTCTAAAAATATACCTTTCCCAATAATGTGATTTTGATCATCTGCTATCTGCCAATGTACCAGAGACATTAAAAAAGAACACAATCAATCTCACAAGGAATATAATTGTTAAGCCGTGACTGTCATGTTGGTATAAGTTGATATTTGCCACAATTTCAGAGTTAACTGCACCTTTGACTTCCATCCCCCAGTCTTCCTTGAGTTCACCCACTTAAGGTTTTAGGCTTCCTACACACCACCTCTCATGGGGTGGAGATGCAGGTCTCTCTCCTTTCCAAGCATGGTTTAAGCATGCAATACATTTGCACTTCACTGTGATAGCCCCAGCAATCTCATTTGCATAAAGGTCAGTGCCTGTCCCTTGCTTTCTTCCCAGGGCTATGAAAAGTTTATTGCAAGAAATTACCACTTACCAAGTGAGAGCCTGACTGAGGGTACCAAGAACTGTGAGGGCCCTTGATATCACCTGCACTTAGCATGGGGAAGGATTGTCTGTACCTGCTAGGGGTCTGCTCCCCAACTCCATTGGCAATACAAACACCCCTTTCCAGGCCCATGCAGGTCCCACTGTTCCTCTGCAGCAGTGATTCCCAACCTGTGGTCCATGTACCCCTGAGGGGCTGCAAAGATACTGCAAGGGGTTTGCAGACACTGCTGGGAGCTGGGACCATTTAAAATCTCCCACCCTGCACACCCAGGTGTGTGGGCTGCATAGGGTGGGAGAAGCCTGCTGCAGATCAATTTGTAGCTGCTGCTACAAGTAAGTGCCAAAAGAGGGGGGTGAATAGGATTGGGTGGAGGGGCATTTGGGTTGTGGGGCTGGTGGGGGCCCCGATGGGGGTGGGCAGAGGTGCAGCAGCAACACAGCTCCCCTGCAAGGGCTGGGGGTCATGGTGGCAGTGGTGCCGCTCACCAGCTGGTCCTGGATCCCATTGGAGGCACCATTCTCCACCCTCAGCCAGACCCCGGCAGCAGCACCACCACTACACAGTGGAGGCCAGATTGTGCTGGCAGCACCACCGGAGCAGCAGGGCATATTCTGCCAGTGCTGCTGCCAGGGCAGTGGGGGGCTAGATTCTGCCGGTGGCCAGATGGCTGCAAATTTTTTTGATATTAAAATGGGGCCCCTGTCCTTAAAAGGGTTGGGAACCACCACTCTACAGGTTAGTAATTGGCACACTCCAGCCCTTGAGTGCTCCAAGCATCACCTTGGAGTGTCCAGCCTTGGCCTACTGGATACTTACAGTATTCAAAGATTCACTACTTCCATAGGAACAAAGTTAACTAGATTCTACCTTCCTTTTTCTCAGGAGCCTGGAAAGCATGATTCTAGAAACAGTATTTTCTTGATGAATGGAATCTGGGGATTAATCACTACTAAAAGTTTGCCATTCAATGTGGTTTGGTTGGGATAGTAAGTGAAAAGCGATTTGGAAGTGTGCCATGTCACATTTGTGACATATATAGTATGGTTTTGAAACGTCCTCTCTGGCAGCATGACCCAGTGGATAGGGAACTGGATTGGGAGTCAGAAAACATACTCTAGTTTTGGATCAGTCACTTACTCTCTGTATGATTTGAGACAAGCCACTTCCACTCCCTGAATCTGCTTTCTCATCTGTAAAATGAGAATAATGATTTTACCCTACCTTTGCAAACCACATTGAAATGTAGGGATGAAAAATGCTAAATGAACAAGGTATTATGATTATTGAAATATTAGGTGCACTTGTGGTTATTATTGCCTCTTATAATAATAGCATAGATCTCAGAAAGTGCCATTTTACAGAAGGGGAAACTGGATCTCACAGAAGTTAGGTGACTCGGTCAAGGAAATTAATCATAGGACAAGACAGCGGTAGAAGCTAGATCTCCTGGTCCCTGACCCAGTCCATTAGACCACATATGGCCCTGTGAAAATTGCAATAACATAAAATGATAGACATGTTGAAGGTACGGTGTCATTCTCATGTAATTTTCTCTTCCTTTTAATAACTCAGTTATCTGGATTATCAACTTGGGATTCTCACTGGAAAGCTTTGGAGAGCCTATGTTTTTGCAGAAGGAATTTGACTTCAGTACAGGGAAGATGTTTCATACACAGGGTGCAGGTATGGACAGGGGAAGATATTGCTACAGGTGGGGATTATTTATGTTTATGTTGGTCAAATGTGGCATTTCCACTGCTGAAATGTGCAAGAGGCTCTCTTCCATAATGTTCCATTTTATTACACACACTCCATTAAACTCATTTGTATTATAAACCACTCACTGTTGCATTTTGACTGCAAAACACTGTTATGTTTGTCATCACATGAATTACCCTAGAGTGACATAATACAGGTCTGTGCTGCCTTTTGCCTTAGGCTGGGAGGATTTATTATAACCCTAAATCTGCCTTTCCATATACTGGAAAGTAAAGTAAAGATATACAATCTTTGCAGGCACCTTTGAAATAATATAGGCTATAAAATCACTAATTTTTCAGGTTTGAGGTATTTCATCTGCCAGCTGGTCTGCAAAGTCAGCAGTGGTTTCAGAGGGTAATAAGTTTGATTCCAGCACCACTGTGCTGACTTCTGTTGAAAGGGAAATGGGCCTGTAGAATTCTAGGTGTATTAAGAAGTAGCAATTAGTCATCATCATAAAGAAAAATTCTGCAGTGGGTCATTTGGTTTACTGTATTTCTTTCTATAAAATTCTGGGAACATACTGGTGTATGGTTTCATCTCACTAATTATACAACATTATTTTGATGGTGAGTAATCTGTTTATTAAATCAATTCTGCATACCACTTTCAAGAACAAACAAAAAGTTATACACACCCTCTGTGACTTCCCAACAGGATTATAGCAATGCAACCTTTACAGGCCCTAATCAAAGACCAGGGACCTATTGTGCACCCAAAACAACAAAATAGGCACCCTTGCCCAAAACATCTTTCTATTCACACCAGCAGAGAGATGCCCATCAAGAAATTTAGGCTTGAAATTAGATGCAGGTTTTCTAACCATCAGAGGACTAAAGTTCTGGAACAGCCTTCCAAGGGGAGCTGTGGGGGCAAAAAAACATAACTACCTTCAAAACTGAGCTTGATAAGTTTTTGGCGGGGATATTATGATGGGATAGCTGACTTCAGAAGCTGACTGATCTTTGGCTACTGATGGTGGATATGCAAGTGCCCTAAGAAGGGACGGTAGATGGGGTTGGATCTGAGTCATTACAGAGAATTCTTTCTTGGGTGACTGGCTGGTGAGACTCGTCCCCATGGTCAGGGTTTAACTGATTGCTATATTTGGGGTCAGGAAGGAATTTTGCCCAGGGTTGATTGGCTAGGGCTCTGTGGGGTTTTCACCTTCACCTACTAGTGCATTCTCTGTATCTTAAAAGTCATTAAAATCATCATTTGATGACATAAATAACTCAGTCATAGGTTACAGACTTATTTCTGGAAAGGGTGGGTGACGTTTTGAGGCTTGCATTGTGCAGGAGGTCAGATTAGACGATCATACTGGTCCCTTCTGACCTTAGAGTCTATGGCTATATCTACTTCTACAATTTTAGTTCAGGCTTGCTAGTCCAAACTAAAGAAGCTTGAGGTTAGTGTGAACTAACCTTGGGCTAGTTCAAACTAATCGTGGACTTTTTATTTCAAATTTATGGCTTAGTTCAGACTTTTTAAATTCAGACTAAGCTTTAGTCTGGGTCTTGCCTGCACCTGGTTCAAACTAAGCAAGAGAGTCAGAACTAGTGCTGGGTCTTACTAGTTCAGACTAAGCTTTGCCTAGTTTGAACTAAAAAATTTCTTAGTTTGGACTAGGCAAAGCCTAGTATAGCCATGGTCTAAATTAGTCTGGACTAAGCTTCCTTAGTCCAGACTATTTTGCCAATATAGACATAGCCTATGAGTCTATGAATCATTTGAAATTTCGAACTCAAAGTCTAAGAAAATGGCTACAATTTCCCTTCAAGAGCCAAAAATGCACACTGGAGCACAAGTATACATATGCCAAAATATTCAGATACTATTATTTTTGTTGTATTTCACTTACTGCTGATCATGTACATGAGATAAACATTTGTGAAGACTATGGTGGCATCTTGCCCCAAATGGTTTATTTTTTTTTTTGTTCTTATATTGTTCCATTAACTTTAAATAAGGAACTCTGCGATACACAATTTTGTTTCTGAAAAACCAAAAGAAAATACTCAATTCCTATTTAATAAAATAAAAATAATATTTGGCTGCTACATAATTCAGTCTTCCTTAAAAAAGCCTAATGGCTTGTTTATAAAAATCAGTTCTTTGGCTGGCAAATTTTAGGTTGTCCGTGGGTGTCAACATCAAACAACACCTGCTTTCTCTTTACTCATCTTCTATTCAGCTGTGCATTCTATTCTACTCCCCATAGCCCTACCTACATCCCAGCACATAACCAATTTGCATGCTGACATGCCTTTGTTAATATGAATGAACAATGTGCAGTCTGACACCTGCACACAGACAGGACATAAGCCATTTTTGGTGCATTTGGGCATTAAGACTTTAAGTGGGAGAGCAGCTCACTTTTCATTCTGTTTGATTATGCAGTCTCAAGTCTAAACTTAACATTTATCACTGTAGATATAAATTAGAAAAATTATTAGCTCTGTTTATTTCCATACACATCTTTTACTAATTACTGCATTATTATTGTTCCCTGATTGAACACAAATAATTTGCAAAGAAAAATCAAACAGCGTTGAAAATAGGTTCAGTTCTATTTATTATGCAAGTCTTCAAGGTGCTTCAGAGAAGGAGAATTAAATGGAACTGAATAATGCTGCTGTTACCGGGCTTAGCACTTCTCAGATTGACCAGTTTGTTCCAGGCACACACTGCTCTCAGACAAATTACTGAAAGTGCACTCTGCAAGGCAGTTCTCCTGCTCTGAACTAAGTACACAAGACAGTATCTAAGTATCCCTTGCTTCTGTTTCCATTATAGTCACAGTTTTCCTGTATTCAGTATTGCCTGACTGTGACTGTGACCACATTCGCTTCTCAAACAACTGTTCAACTTAAACATCAGAAGATAGAATGAAAAATGGAAAAATATACAATTTTTGTAATTAAATATCCAGTTTGGATAGTTTGGAAGCATACTTGATGAGACCAAAATTTATATCAAGCAGTACAGAAATATTATCTACCACACACATGAACAGCATTTGTCTTCTCCTGTTGGCTATTTGTGGCTAGGGCTGGTTGAAAATTTTCAGTTTAAACTACAAAAGGTGTCTGCTTTCCATTAAAAAAAATTGATTTTTCACAAAAAGCACCCACAAACTCAAATGTTTTGACTCTGGAAGAACAGTATAAATATCAGGATCAATGCTTGTTAAAATGTTTGTATGGTTTTCCTTCCAAAAAAAAAAAAGTGTATTTGTAGTAATGTGGCTCAGATCTTATTTTTTGTCAGTTATGAATCTGATGAACTAAAGATGATTCATAGTATTCTCAGGTTTCTCAAGAACTCATGAAACGAAAAATTCTCATATAGTCAGAGGAAAAAAAGCATGACAGAAGGTGAGAATTATGAAAAATAGGTTATAGAAAGACAATCATAGAAATGTAGGGCTGGGAGGGACCTTAAGAGATTATTTAGTTTATCCCCGGGCACTGAGACAGGAATAAATATCAAGCAGTTGTGTGGCACTTTAAGACTAACAGATTTATTTTTTGCACGAGCTTTCGTGGGAGAAGATCCTACTTCCTCAGATGCTTCAAAGATGGGTGAACTTACAGAAAGGAATGAAACTAAGCTCTTCGAAGCATCTGAGGAAGTGGGATCTTCTCCCACGAAAGCTCGTGCAAAAAATAAATCTGTTAGTCTTAAAGTGCCACACAACTGCTTGCTGTTTTTTTACTGGACTAGACTAACATGGCTATCCCTTTTGAAATTGACAGGAATAAATATATCTATCAACCCAAGGCCTCGTAAGAAATAGACACAGTTCATCACAGCTTTTAAAAGAGTAAAAATATTTGACACTAATAGCTTACAAAAGTCCCTATAATACTTTTTGGTCATTGCTGTAGGACATTATAATATTTTTATAAAAGGTAACTGACATCTTATAAATGCTAATCACAACCAAATTTTATATCTATGTCTGTTGGCCTCTCTCCCTCCACAAACAGCTTGTCAGCTTCTTTGCAAATGTAAAGATCTTCTTAGGCCTGGTTTACACTGGATACTTGTCAACAAATGTCAGTTTTTTGCACCAAAAAAAGTGGTAGTGCAATCTCCCTCCCCATTCTGCCAATCTATCTCCCATGATTTTGCAATGCAATAAAACCACTTAGATGAGAGTCATAGAGGTTTTTGCACCATTTTTTTTTAGACAGAGTATTAGGGTACTTACCATGCCTGGTTATATCATGGTAAATGACCGCAGGAAATATCCAGCAATGCCCATCCTGGCCACCAGTTTTATCAACACCCACCCTCCCTTAAAATCCTGAAAAGTCAAGAAATTTCACTTTTTGCTTGGTTGGTGTGAAAAGTTCACATCTCATCTTCCCAGCTGACCATGGTAGCTTCATGTACTAAATGCTCTCCCACTTGGAGCAGACTGGAGCTTCTGCATCTGACTGGCATTTGGGGAGAGGAGACTGTACATTCCCAGTTGTGGTCCAGCTGAAGGAACCTTGATATGTAGAGTCAAATTTATCATTTATGTATGTAGAGGGACTACAAATGGGAAACTGCAGTGCCATTTAAAATTCAAAGAGCTTCAGCAAGGGTACCAAAAGTCAACTCATCTTTCCAGAGCAGAGCCAAAGCAAATAGTGTAGTGGCTAGCACCTCTGCTTAACATGCAGAAGGTCCTGGGTTCAATTCCAGGGGGTTGGATGTAATGATTTCACAAGGTCCCTTCCAGCCCTATGATATGATTTGATCTGCCACTTCTAAAACAAGCTGGATGCTATCCTCAGTTACAACACCACATCCAAGAGACCCATGAATACCCCTGTAGGCCAGAGACACTGGACTCAACCCTGATGAAGCAGTCTTGGATGAGGAAGTTGAGTTGGAGGATAATGGAGAGCAGTGAAGTGGGTCATGGGAAGCCAGGACCTCTTCTCAACCCAGAAGACTTTTGAGCCAGTCCCACCCCTAGAACTCTGGCGTGCAAGATGCAGAAAACCAGAGCTTGAGTAAGTGATTTTTTTTTGAGCTTATGCTGCTCAGTAAACTGAAATACAGCTGTCTTTTGTTTTGTGCATATTCAGAAGGGTAGAAATGCACAAGAGTAAGTGGGTTTGCATGTGTTTCCCATTCCCCTGTTTGGTAAGGGCCAAGGAGTTCTCAAGCTTTAGTCTGGGAACCCTTCAAAAATATTTCAAGCTGTGATGAACCTCCCCCACCCCCCCAAAATGATGACCCTGCCATGCCATGCCATCCTTACTTCTGCACTGCTTCTGGGGCTGGGGCTGCCTTCAGAGCATGCAGCCAGCTGCCAGTGCTCTCCAGCTGCCCAGATTTGAGGAGGTCTGGCAGTCAGCCAGATACAAGGCTGATAGCTGCAGCCACAGCATGAGGAGGCTAACAGCTCATGACTCCCTCATAATAACCCCATGACACCATGAGGAATCCTAAGCCCCTGAGCCAGTTTGAGAACCCCTGTGTTGAACCATGAAAGCGTCTTACTGCACATGGCAATTTTATAGTAGTTCTCCAGAGAGTTTTCTAGGAAACTTTCCTGGAGGTACTCACTAATCCTCTGCTGCAGTTTCCTCTGCAGCACTGCTTTGTTTCTTATCCTACTGCAAGAAAGTTTCCTACACTGATTGGCAATCACTTGTGCAGGGCCAAAACAGCAGACAGGTGAGCAGCATAGGGATCCAGTTTGAAGGTGTTCACATGGAGGAGCAGCACTCTAGCAGCCCCGCTTACTCTCAGGCAAGAGACACGCTTGCCTTGGCACTTGCCTGTAGAAAACAGCGACACAGTTTGAAATTTTTGTCCCTATCTACCTGCATCAAACACTCAGAACTTTTCCCCCAGCTTGAGTGCAACTCACCATGCCCTGCTTGATTGTCAAGTTGTGTGCTTGCCAGGGGAGAAAGGTGTATTTTACAGTAGTGTATCAATGTGAATGTAATAACAGCAATAATGCTTCTGTTCACTATTTGTTGTGCTTCTACACAACAAAAGTGGTAGATGTGGCCTAGAGGGGAAACCACTATACACCTGCTGAGCACCTGCAGCTGATAAGAAAATTACTACTGGGAAACAAAGAGGAGATGTTCCAAGAAATCCTCCAGTATTCTCTGACAGGATAAAAAAAGAAAGAAAATGACATGGAAACAGTGTAACTGAACATCAAAAACATTGATAGACAAGAAAGGAGGGAAAACCAGGCGCAAGTGCTAGCAGGCAGGGGCATTGCTGTCCTAAAAAGAGGGCCTAGGCCTGGCTCTGGTCCCCACTCCAAGGTCTGATCCAGCCCCAGAACCTGATCTGGTGCCAGATACTGCCAGACAGCAGCAGGCAGCCTCAGTGGGCCCAATCTGGCTCCAGGCACTGCCAGCCAGTGGCCTCCCTGCTCGCTCAAGAGAGGGCCAGAGTCATGGAGGGCATGAGCCCCATGGCCCCAGCGGCAGTGACATGTCTGATAGCAGGTCACAAGTGCATGTAAAAAGCCATGTGTGAGCAAGCAGAGATGCTAAAGTTATCCATAGCACTTTGGACTGACTTCATGCATGCTCAACCCCCATTGCAGCAATACAGAACTGCCTTCCTTGCCATCCCCAAATTCCACCTACACCTTCCTACCAAATTCCAGGCCCATCTCAGGACCCCATTCACTCCACCACTTCAGACAGCTTCCAGAATGATACCTGGACTTACACCCAGCTTCCTTAGCTCACGCTGCCCTCATTATGTATAATAAAGATATCCTCTGTGAAGAATAAGCAATCTTTGTCTCCTGCACACAATGCCTGCAGCTCACATTGATACACAGTGGAAGCTGGACAGTCATAGGCTATGTCCACATACAGCCACTTAAATCGATTCTACTTGAATCGATTTAACCAAATCAATCTAAAAATAGTTAAATCGATTTAAGTAAAATCGATTTAACATGTCCAGATGAAAAAAACCCCAAATCGAACTAGCATGTCTGGACACAGGACTTGCTAGTTCGATTTGAGAGAGGGGCACCCTGGGTGGTGTGGCAACATGGCCCCCTGGCAGGGCCATGTTGCCACCCAATCCCCTGCTACAGTGGCAGGGGGGGAAAAAAGCCCCAGGGAGCACAAATGGGGCTGCCCCTCTTCCCCACCACTTTCCCAGTGGTGGGGAAAGGATCAGGGAGCCCCCTCTTCCCTGCCACTGGCCAGGCAGCAGGGGGGATCAGGGCACCCCTCTTCCCCTCCACCAGCCCTGCCGTGGGGCAGAAATAAGGGCACCCCTCTTCCCTGCCGCTGGCCAAGGGTTTCGGGGCACCCTGAGAGTTCAGCCCCCGCGGCTGGGCCAGCTGCCGGCAAGCTGGGGAAGCCAGCTCCCTGACCTGCCGCCTGGCCAGCTGGGCTGGGGGTGGGACCCCTGCACCTCCCGTCCCTGGCCAGGGTGCTGAGGGGGATGGGACTTCCTTCCAGGGTGCCATGCACCCTTGGAGGAAGGTCAACTGTTATATCGATACGTGGGTCACATCGATACAAGAGAGCCACATGGGATTATTTTGAAACCACAGTTTTGAGATAACCCTCATTTTATTATAAAACTAGGTTTTATTATATCGAAATGAATTTCTTTATTTTGAAATAAGGAAACGTCGTGTGGACATAAACATTTTTAAATAGAAATAACCAGTGTTATTTCGATTTAAAACATGTGTGTGTGCATACTTATAGTGTAACCTGTATACCTAACTAAAGGAGCCATCTCTTTTAAGGCTGTCTTGAGGCTGGGTTATGTTGCTGTGCAGATTTGACTGTCCAGGTCCAGAAGCTTCTGATAATTAAATGGGCGGCTGCACTGAGAATGCTCCACAAGGTTTTCTACTGCTGCTGTGGTCAAAGAGCAGCAGCCTGCAAGAAGCAGCCATACAGAGCTGCAATGACAAGAGCTCATGCTCTGTGTATGACTGGGAGAAGCTGAGCCAGGAATGGACAGCAAGATGTTTTCTCGCTGCTGTGGAGCATTTTGCAGAAAAGTTTTCTGGTATGTGACTGATTGCTGATTAACAAGTAAACTGACTGTATGGTTCTGGTTCCAAAAGAGAAAAAAAAAAAGCCTTCATGGATTCCTGCGTAAGATCCCTGCAACCAAAGAGAAGGATTCCTGCTTCTTGTATCTCAGGCCATCGTACTTTAATACAGACTGAAGCTGAGATATGGGTGGACTCCACCTAAACTTTGGGACTGTTGGGTTTCTTTCTCATAGTGTGTCTGTAGGGACTGCTCTGTTTAAATTCATTTTGTTTCTCTTAGGATAAGATTTATCATGTTTGTAGTTAATAAAGTTCATTATATTTGCTGTTAGGTAGTATTTTAATGTGGGGAAGGTAACTGAGCGATCTTCACTGTAAGCACCTTACACACTGAATCCTGGATCACTGGAATCTTTTGGTCTGGAAAGAAAGTTGCTGGCTGCAGCTTTCTGTGCAGGCCATTGTCCCTGAAGATGTGCATGTCATGTGCCTTCCCTGTCCAACCCACACTGCTGTTACTGAAATGTCCATGGTGATCCACATATGCCTGCAGTACCACAGAGAAGTACATCTTTCTACTGATGTACTCTCACGTGACGGTGCAGGACCAAAATTGGGGTGCGTGCGCCATCTCTCAACCAGCCACAGTTAGGGAATCCCATCACTGTGAAGCCATCCACTATTGCATGCACATTTCCAAGTCTGACAGTACTTTGTAACAGAATGTGTGCAAACAAAACATAGCTTCCAGGTGAACTCCAATCTGCTCAGCAATCAACCAATAGCAATCTAGACTTACCATCTTCCACATGACGATCAACAAGATGAGAGGACAGCTCTCATTCTGGTGTCCTTGTGCCACGGGGAGGGCTGTGCTCTGCACAGAGGTCAGTGAAGGTGGATGTGCACATTCAAAAGTCCTGCAGCTGCTACTTGTCATCTTAGACCTGCATAACAACATGATCCCACCGCTCACTGCTTGTTTCATGCACCCAAAAGCTGCAGTGCATCATGTGCAGATGCTCTATAAATGTAAACAGCAGTTTGGCATTTTTTGTTTGCACGGCACACAGCATGTCACACACCTCAGACTCCTGTTACATTGGGAGCTCATGACATACTACTACACGACCAACCGTGATGTGGTCAGAACAATCATAACAGTGAATAGTAGTGCAGTATCTGTCCTTTCAGGTAGGGATGCTGGATGCTTAGGAGACTGGGGCACCTGAAAAATGTCAAGAAATCTAGTTGGAAACCCATTAAATGATGAGATGGAAATCACTATGTCATGGAACATTGAGTCTGCACCTATGACGCACTGCAATTCTCTCCATCTTCCCACAACTGCAAGCCACACAAGGTGGTGAACTGCACAGTGGGATAGTTCACCAGACTGCACTGTTCTCATTGGCTAGGTCTACAGTAGAGGGCTCACTTATGTTGACTTAATATAGTCAACTTTAAGTAGACCTTATTAAGTTGACCTAATGAAGTCTCATTTGTTTAAGTCAAATTTATAGTCAACTTAAGCAAGGGGACACACTTAAAGTTGACTTAATAAGGTTGACTTTAAATGGGTCCCTGGCTTAAGCTGACTTTATAAAGTTGACTTAAAAGGCTCTAGTGCACTAAGTCGACTTTGTAAAGTTGACTTTAATGGGCACATTGCATTAAGTCGACTTAATCAACTTAAGCCTTAAAGTCACCTTAAGGGCAAGAGTTATTAAGTCAACTTAATCAAATGTTAAAGTCAAGTTAATGAACTCCAAATGTGGCCTTGGAGTTGCTTAAGTCAACTTAAGCCCCTAGCGTAAACATCTCATTGTGAATCCGGGGGCACTAACTGCATACACACTTTGGTGACAGAATGAGCACCATGTGGACAGACACAAGCATTGCAATTCAGTGCTCTTCAATCACCACTCTTACTTGCATCGACAAAACTTTCTAGTGTAGACCAGGCCTTAGTGTACTCATTCCAGATACAAGAAACCACACCAAGAGGATTCTTCAGGAAACTTGCCAAAATACTGTAATATGAGGCAAAAGCCTAATTGCCTCACAGGTGAATGCCTCAAGTACTGTTCTGAGCTGTGGTGTCTTAAACATCTCAATCATTTGTTATAATGCCATTATGTTTAAAACTAAGTGCAGATACTTTAAAAAAGGATTCCCCAGTTCTGGCCAATCTAGCAGCTCTTTATGTTTGAATGACTGACACCTGTTAACTAAATTAGATAATTAGCTTACTTTGCATTATTAAGGGAAAGATCTGAATCAATGAAAGCTGTAACAGAGCTGGAAGGATTTATTTATTTTTCATTTCTGTTTTAACTGAGAAGATAGAGAATATACACAAACATAGGTCTCACCTTCCAAAAGATATGGAAGTTTTTCTTGGTTTGTGCAGTAGGCCTCAGTGTTTTGTCCTTTTCAAACATTTCCTTTCCCCAATTTGCATTTTGAATTCCTGTAAGCTTCTTGATTTTCATAAGAAGCAGTAGTTGATTGGTTGAAATATTTTAAGAAAAATTGCAGCACTTTTTCCAGCCTGACTAAAACCAGGACAACACTGCAAATCCCACAAGACAGTCTCATCTCATCATATTTCCAATCTGATCTACATTCTAAAGGAGTTCCTGATAAATTTTTCTGTACTTATCTGAATCAATTCTGCAAAGATTTATCCTCTACTAGCAGCCTCTCACTTTTAACAAATTCATACATAACAATCATGTTTAGTAAAGCTAATCTCTGCTGACAAAGGGTAGCTTGCAGTATAACAATTTTAGAGAACCTCCTAAGAGTTGCAGTACCTGATGTAATAACACTTGTGTTGATAGACGATCTAATGTGTTACAATTTGTATGCAGATAAAAATTAAGACTATCAGCATTATAGTGATGGACTCTTGACTTTAAAACGAAAACCAATTTCAACATTCCAGTGAAAACAGCAGTAGCAGGAATGAAATTGATTTTATTTCATTGTGATACTCAATGTACAATATTTATGGCTACTTTGCTATAGACTACAAAAACTCAGATGAGCTCTCTAGCTTGAGAAACCCCAGGATACCAATTCTCATTTATCCAAAGATGCATGTAAAGTAGGCTTTGTAACACTGAGGTCCTACTCCTACCAACTCCGCTACATGGCCTTGAGCAAATCATGTGAACATCTGTGTGATAGCTCCTCTGTCTGTAAGAGGGAGATGATATTTATCTAACTAGCAAACATATTGGGGGGCTATCAGTGCTTGTAAAGCAATCTGAGATCCTCAAATGAAAGGAGCTATCAATGTGCATGTTACTATTTATAATCTTCTGAATGAGATGACTGAGATGTTGTTCTGCAAAACTGTAATTATCAAGCAGCAAGCATCTGATTTATTCATGCTAAATATTTTTTCTTTGGGGGAGGTGGCGTTTATTGATAACATTTTGAAAGAGTTTAAATATAAAACTGGATATCAGAAGGAGAGGTTTGGAAAATTCCTACCACTGGGAGTTTTCTGAAGCTCATATAGTGGATAATTACATGCCTGGGACTGGAGCCACCTGACTTTTATTTCCTTAAGTAATTCACTGTATTACAGTAGAACCAACCACAGAACACTCATAACTAAGAGGAGCCTTTATGATGTAGGACAGTCATTTTTAACATATCTCTGCCTCTGAGACAGGAAACATTGAGTCTCAAATAAAAAACAATAAAATCACAGTTGAAGAGGGGTATATGAAAAAGGAATTTGTGTGTGATGGGGGAAGGGATCCTGTGTTAATGTTGGGATAGATTCAGGCAATGCTGAGTGTGTCATGTCTTAAAAATTCATTGCTTGATTATAAACATGCCTCTCTAATTTGTACTTCAGAGGCTGAGTGAGAACAAAAGAGATTGCGAGTACCAGTAAGAGCAGCGTAATCCAATATCCTTCTACACATCAAGCATGAGGACATGCTCACCTTTCCTCCACCTCTAATGCAAGGTTGGGGTGACCCTCTGTTTGTTGTGGTCACTGATGCTTAATAGACATAGACAATCAACTTGAATGGAAAAATTGAAAGCAAAATCATGAGCTAATAATCTACACACAACACTGTTCAACTTTCTGTAGCTATCAGTACAGCAATTTCAGGATTTCTCTTGCAATTTTAATGACCAGATCCTCTGATATAGGTTAATTGCATATGGCACAAGTCAGGTGGGAGATGTGAGCAAAGCCAACAGATGACATGGTTTTCAGGGCCAGAATCCTGACACCAAATTAGAAAGATCCTGAGGCTGTTCTAATTTATACGAGCTGTTGAACGGCCCCAAGGTACTGAATATGCAGCTAGGGATTAGAGTGGCAAAGGTGAAGCCAGGTCTTTTCCCTGAGGTACTGACAGCAGAGAAAGGAACAGTGGAAAACCCTCATGATCACTTGAGGATCCCCTTTGCAGTAGAATGATTCCCCCATTGCTTCAGGGTCAGACTGCATTAGCAGGTCAGCACATTGCAGTCACACCACATAGGAGATTAATGACAAAATAATGACTCGGTGACAAAATTATAATGCAGTGAATTAGTTCAGCATCAGATATAATGACACAATCAAGGTAACAATTTACTTCTGAGCGCCACCAATACTTTATGCTACCACAACATTTCACTGTAGGGATACGATAATGTTGCACTTTGCCATGATGGAGGATATATTTCAACGAAGGTCAATGTTTACTTTTTAGTATCAACCACCACAGATTGCAGCAAATTATTCACATCTAGACTTTACCACCCATACTCACACTGAGTAGTACTTTTATACCACCAATAGTGCCACTGAAGTGAAATACTTGGAGAATAAGGTACATGAATAAAGGTATCAGAATCTGTCCCTTAAAATAAAATTAAAAGCTGCATGACTGGCCCGTGTTAGTGACACAGTCCAGTGACAGGTTTTTAACTGGTGTTTTGACTTACCTGTAGCTGCTTAAAAATGCATTTTCATGCCTTCTACCCTGTCAGAGTATGCTGTTACTAATGCCCCCTCGTGGGGGGAAGCACCAGGGCATCAGCACAGAGGGCATCTCTGCAACCTATTCTATGTTCAATGTCCACATCAATACCCAGTCTTCAGGTCAGGGCAGCACAGCCTGGTGGCTACAGAGTCAATACAGAGCATGTAACCTATGCAGTACAGTGCCCAGGTAGGGGGATTCAGGCACTCCCACTGCACTGAGCCCCAGCCCAGGGTCCTACCAGTGCCAGGGGGTATGGCACTACATCAGTGGGGACCCCTATTGAAACGTACTGAGCAGTTCTCCACCCTACCCCCAGCTATATATTTTGGGCCCTCTGGCCTACTTCCTACCTGGGACAGGGACAAGTTAATGCTAGGCACTTATCTGTGTCTTCCTCCTTCTTGGGACAGCTGTTGTTGGCTTCCCTGCAGGTCCTGGGCAACAGCCTCAGGGCTCTTGCTGTGAACAGCTGCTCCTTGGAGCTCCTACTGGAGGCCGTGTCTCCAGCATTTTGGGGCTGATGCAGCTCCTGGGCAGGAGCTTCCAGCCTACATCTTCCCTTTTCACTGGTCAGCCCAGACTGAGCTGAGATGCTTCTTTTTATGCTGGTGCAGCAGTCTGAGCATGCCCAGCAGGGCTCAAGAGATGGAACTTCTGCCACCCATAGAGTTTGCTGGGCTTCTGCAGTGCTGGTTAGGTCCACCCCATCACATACCCATTGAACACACCAGCAACTTATAGGCTGGGATTTTTTTTCCTCATTCATTCTTAATGAACAATTTTCCCAATTCCTTCCTTCTTTTTTTGATCCGTTTTACTTGGTATACTATTCCAAAGATAATTCATATGTGACTTTGACCCTGTGAAATCAGGACTGAATAGGGACTATGGATTCTTTTCCCATTACAACATGTAATTTGACCTTACTTTCCTCTATGTGCTGTTCCCCAGTGTTTGAATTTTCACAGCTGCTTTGATTCACTGATGGTGTGACCTGATTCTATAATCTTATACTTCTCTGCATTTATTTACCTCCATTCAAAAAGTTCCCCATCTTCAAAGCATCTCACAAAGTGGGATTTTCTCCCATGAAAGCTCATGCAATAAATAAACTTGTTAGTCTTTAAAAGTGCTACCAGACTGTGTGTTTGTTTTGCTAGACTAGTCTAACATGGCAACCCCTTTGGAACTATTCTAAGATCAGATATCAGTCCTTGCAACTATCCATGGAAGAGTTAAATCTTCAAGACACATTATGAAAACATTAGGGAACATAGTAACAAAACACTGCTTTAAGACCAAAAAGTCCTTTGAGACCTTGCCTTTGGCTGGCTTGGATTCTTTTGACTTCAGAGATAATCATAAAATGAGGACTTATCCAGAGAAAGAAAAGAGGAGGAAGTTAGTTTCTAAACATGCAGGGGGTATTTTTACTGCTTGATGTAGTTCATCATCATCATCATCATCCCCATCCTCCTCCTCATCACCTTATTTATACTGGGGATTCACTGTGGATTCTAAAGAAGATAATTCTTCAGTAAAATCTTTTCATACATTAAAATATGATGGTAGTACATAATCAGACATGCAGATTTTTGGTTGTTTTCTGCCTTTTATTTCATCGCATTTTCATTACTTTAGTTGTAAACTCCACTTGGACATTTAAGAGTGATCAGCATCCACAATCAGGCACAAATTTCCAAAAGATCTCTGCTCACAATTAGGCTCAAAAGGTAAGCATTTAGATTTTCAAAAGAGTTCTCACATTGGGCATCAAGCTACTTTGCAAAATCTAGCCATAAGTAACACATTGGAAGCAGCTGGAGTCTCAGCACTTTTTGAAAAGTTGGCCCTGTATTTAGAGCCCTAAATGGGAGCAGAACTCTTCATAACTTTTACTTTTGGTTCAATCCTGCTTTGATGGAGCAGAAGAAGGTTTTTATTTTATATATATATATATTTATGGGGATGTTGATGGCGCTTAAGAGTACATGGTTGTAGAACAAAATGAATGAAATAAATCACCACTAATTCAACTTCATTGTCTTTGTCCCATGAACACAGACTCAAGGGCCTGTAAGTCAGGCAGAAAAGATGTGTATAGATGTGTTGTCCTGCAATGCTGTCAAACCCCAAGAGGTTCCAGCATCTCAATATTACTAAACTCATGAAGCCTTTCAGCTATTGCTGGGCAGAGAAAGCTATTCCAGTTCTTGGAGAATTTATCTAATTTCAGAATTTAGTTTCACTCAGATTTGGAGCATTGGGCCAAACAATATCCAATGAAGTTCAACAAGGACAAATGAAAAGTCCAGCACTTAGGCCAGAAAAACCTCATGGACTCTTACAGGCTGGGGACCAATCAGCTAAGTAACAGCACTGTAGAGAAGGATCTGGGAGGTTTGGTGGATGGGAAGCTGGATATAAGTCAACAGTCCTGCCAAAAGGGCCAATGGCATATTGGGCTGCATCAGTAGGAGTTTTGCCAGCAGATTGAGGGATGTGATTATTCACCTCTATTCAGTGGTGATGAGGCCACACCTGGAATACTGTGTCCAGTTTTGGGCACCCCACTACATAGAGGATATGGACAAATTAGAAGAAGTCCAGCGGAGGGCAACGAAAATGATTAGGGAGTTGGAGCACATGACTTAAGAGGAGAGACTGAAGGAACTAGGCTTACTTAGTCTGCAGAAGAGATGACTGAGAGATGATTTGATAACAAGCTTCAACTACTTGAAGAGGTGCTCCAAACATCAGGGAGCTAGCTGTTCTCAGTAGTAAAAGATGACAGAGCAAGGAGCAATGATTTCAAGTTACAGCTGAGGCAGTCAAGGTTGGATATTAGAAGAAACTTTCTCACTAGGAGGATGGTGAAGCATTGAAATGGGTTACCTAGGGAGGGAGGTGGCAGAATCTCCATCTTTGGGGCATTTATGGCCCAGTTAGACAAAACGCTGGCTGGGATGATTTAGTGGGAGTGGTCCTGCTTTTAGCAGGGGTGTGGGCTAGATAACCTCATGAGGTCCCTTCCAACCCTATGATTCTGTGAAAACCCATACATTTCAGAATTCTGTAATTCTGTGTGGAAGGGAGCAAGCCTGCCTTAGAGATATATCGTTCCTAGGAACTCAGCTCAGCAGCAGCCTCTTGCAAGTGCTAGAAACACTTGAAGCCTTGACTCTGAGCAGCCCAATCAGCAGGCTGCTAAGGAGCTACATGGGCAAACTGGCTGGAATCCAGGCAGATTTTCCTATGAAACTTAGAACTTGGCAGGGAGAGTTCAACTGAAATTTTGCCTGTTTTCAGGAGGATCTTTGTTGAAACTGAACTGTCTCTGTGGAGCTGCTTTGACTGAATTTTGCAGCCTGGTTTCTTTCCAGTAATAATCTACTGCAACATATAAAACAGAACTTAACGTTGGTTTAGTTTTAGCAGAAAAAGCTGCAACTCCAGGTTGTATCGTGCTCAACACTAAGGCTATGTCTACATCTAATTGCTTAGTTCAGACTTGCTTAGTCCAAACTAAGCACTTCAAAGTTAGAACTAACCATATTTTTTTAGTTGAACTAACTTTTTAGTTCAATCTAGCCACACTTTTTTAGTTTGGACTATCTTTTTAGTTTAACTTTAGTTTGAATTAGCATGATGTAGTCATGCTAGTTTAAACTAAATAAGTTTGAACTAGCAGCTAGTTCAAACTAATCATATTTTTTAGTTTGAACTAACCTTTTAGCTCAAACTAGTTGCTCTTTTTTTTAGTTTGAACTAACCTTTTAGCTTGAACTAGCTGCTCTTTTTTTAGTTCAAACTAACTTTTTAGTCTGAACTAAAAAAGCATGGCTAGTTTGAACTAACAGCTAGTTCTAACTTATTTAGTTCAAACTAGCATGACTGCATCATGCTAGTTCGAACTAAAGTTTGAAATAAGTTCGAACTAAGCAGTTAGTTTGAACTTACCAATTGAACTAACTAGTTTGAACAAGCTTTGCTTAATTCGAACTAGGCAAACCTAGTGTAGACAGGGATCAAATTGTCCAGATTAAGACTCCTTAATCTGGACTAATTTGCTAGTGTAGACATAGCCTAAGATATCTCTTTGTAAGGGACGTGTATCAAAACAGGTTCCCTGTTTAAAAGAAAATTCTAATCTGATGAGTATAAAAGCTCTTAAATGAAATACCCAGTGCTATGAAAGTGACAGGGAAATCAATGCATTACAGTATATTACCTTAAACACATTGTCTTTTTTAAATGGTTCAGTTAGCAGAGATACTAAACACTCATCTCTTCCTCAGCCTTAATTGGGATATGTTTTATCTGTAACATTTTAACTAACTTATCTTGACCATTACAGCTTTTTAATGGGTCACTGCTCCCCTTCGTCAGGCCATCCAACATGCTGCTGTAAAGGTTATTCTTCCTTCTTAACATTCTGATCATGTCTTACCTCAATTTTTGAATATCTGTTCAGACTATGCTGGCTTTCTCTGTTCTCCAGCATTAACAACAAACTTTTCCTGGTCACTATCAAAACTCTTTAGAACTCTACCTGGGTGCGCCTCCCTCCATTACATTGGTATGCCAGTGTCCTGAGAAGGGAGACTGGATGGATGAGTTCTGAGTTATTACAGAGAATTCTTTCTTGGATGACTGGCTGGTGAGACTTGCTCAGGATTTAACAGATCGTCATATTTGGGGTCCGAAGGGAATTTGCCCCTGGGGCATATTGGCTAGAGCTCTGGGGCTTTTTTCCCTTCCACTGTAGTGTGGGACACAGCTCACTTGCTGATGGATACTCTGCATCTTAAAGTCCTTAAATCATGATTTCAAGACTTTAATAACTCAGTCATAGGATGGAGGTTTATTGCAGCAGTGGATGGGTGAGGTTTTGTGGCCCACATTGAGCAGGAGGTCAGACTAGATGATCATATTGGTCCTGTCTGACCTTAGAGTCTATGGCTATGTCTCCACCAGCCACAGAAAGTTCAAGCTTGTTAGTTTGAACTAAGAAGTTTGAGGTTCATTTGAACTAACCTTGGGCTAGTCCGAACTAACCTTGCACTTATAAGTTCAAACTAACCATGTGTTCTAGTTCAAACTAACATTTAGTTGAACTAGAACACACTGGTAGTTTGAACCAACTGGCTTAGGTCCTTAATGATCTTTTGCAGAGGTCTGACTTGAGGATTGTATGTGGTGACTAGTGGTGTTCTGTTGCTTTCTTTCTTGGGTCTCTCCTGTAGTAGATGACTTCAGGGAACCCGTCTAGCTCTGTCAATTTGTTTTCTTACTTCCCCAGGTGGGTAAGGACCTACAGCCTATTCTAAAAGATGATCCTTCTCTCTCTCAAGCATTAGGAGACAGACCACTCCTTGCTTATAGGCAACCCCCTAATCTTAAACAGATACTCACCAGCAACTACAGATCTAACAACAGGAACACTGAAGCAGGCACACACCCCTGCAAAAAACCACGCTGCCAAGTCTGCCCACATATCTGCACAACAGACACCATCATATGTCCTAATCAAGCCAGCTATTCCATCAAAGGCTCATTTACCTGCTCATCTACTAATGTAGTCTATGCCATCATGTGCAAGAAATGCCCCAAGACTTTATATATTGGACAAACAGGACGATCACTCTGTAAGAGACTGAATGAGCACAGAGCTGATATCAGAAATCAAAGAACAAAGAAATCAGTTGCTGAGCACTTCCATCTTCCTAATCACTCGATGACGGATTTGTTAACGACTATCATTAGAGATGTACCTGGGACATCAAGACTTCAAAGAGAAACAGCTGAACTCGAATAATATGCAAGCTAAATTCTGTGAAAGCAGGACTTAATCGAGACTATGGGTTCTTTTCCTGTTACAAAGGGTAATTTGACTTCAGGCTTCCCATGGTTTGAGCCTGTAAACTGCTCTGATTTACTGTTACTTTATGACCTGATCCTATGTTTTACACCCCCTTGCATTTAGTTTCATTCCTTTCTGTAAGTTCACCCATCTTCGAAGCATCTGAGGAAGTGGGTTCTTCTCCCACGAAAGCTCATGCAAAAAATAAATCTGTTAGTCCTAAAGTGCCACACAACTCCTTGTTGTTTTTTTACTGGACTGGACTAACACAGCTATCCCTTTTGAAATATTTAGTACAAAACAACAGTTGTACATGCTTTAGGAGGTAAAATGTTATGTAAATAAAAGTAATAGTTCATATGAGAGGTTAGTATATAATCAAACAATAGTGTGAGATTGATATGCCTTCACTGTTGTATGACATATAGTAGTATGGAAAAAGAAAAACCTGCCCTTTGACCTCTAGGAGATTCCAATGCTCATCTTCACAACTGCTAAATTCAGACAACAGTATAAGTTTAACTTTAGTGAATGACCACATACGTGTGCACACATACATGCACACATCTGCCTTAGGAATAGATCATTTTGCTAATGCCTATATTATAAAAACAATTTTAGGAAGAAAGCTAATATGTATTGTATTGCCAATCAAAGGTTACATTTTCTTTAGTTGGTGGCAGTTCTTTGTGTATTTGTTAAAATATTCCATAGGAAAGTTCAATCTGAATATTTTTGTAGCCTAGCGAATGTCAAGCATCACTGGAGAAACATATTACCTGACTCTAACAGGGTTTTAAAAGAAGCAGGCAGTGTTACTAATAGCCCTATTCTGGTCCCACAGATAAGGAGCCTTCTTAATGCTCTGCTTTGTGGTAAGTGAAATTTCTCATCCTTATTTCAGATAATATGTCAGTGGCTACTGAAAGCACAACTGAGTCTTCAATTTAACAATGTAGTAATGGAGTAGGGTACACTACATACTATCCAGGATCCCACTAAATATTTTTTTTTTATCTCTTACATTTCAGCCAACAGCCTAGACACACGTCACATTCCTCTCCAGTACTACATAGTCTGTACCAAGTCTGCCCATTTCACTAGATTGTCTTTCCCTAAGTGGAAGTCATTGATTTTGCTGAAAATAATGGAAAGCAGAAGCAAAATGAAGCAAAATAATAAAAAGCCAAGGTTATTCAAGGAATGCTTTCACAACATGGAAATTCTCATGCCAATACCAATGTCTCCATAAAGTAGTTGAGAAGGTTAACATTCACGCATCTATTCAGATACACTGCAAACTGCAATCTAACTTGATATGCATATACAGTATCATACACTGAGAAATACCATGCCAGATTACATCAGTCACATTAGTTTATGTCTGAAGCACTGCAATATAAAATAGTAAGACAAGACAAGCATAATTTCTCTTTGCCAGTTTCCCAATATTTCAGCCATTTAACCAGAAAAAATTGCTTTGTTTTTGACAATGCAAGAAATGAGAGACCTAAATAACCTCATCTTGTATAGTTAGATACAATAGTGGTGTGAGTCACTATAGTCCTATTTTCATTTAGAATATATTGGAGCGACGGGGCTCAGAGAGGCCCATTTAGTTGATCCAGAGTCCTACCACCAGTGAGCTGGCAACCTAAGCAATCATCCTTCACTGTAAAGTTTACTTGCGTTATAGAGCACTGCACCTAACTGACTACAGTAGTGCTTTAAATTCAGGCTAACCAGCTCATCAGGGGATGCACCAAGACCCAAGTGCTCCTGAGTCTCCTGCTACTTTGTGATGTGTTGGCACAAGTAGAGGTCATTTGAGTGCTATTAACTACAAAATACTACCCCAAAATGTCCCCTTGTTGTCTCTTCCTACCTACTCAAAGTAAGCAAGGAAGAAGATCAAGAGTATAAGTACCACTATTCCCCAGGACAGGAGTTGACAACACAAAAGCTAAGAAGAGCCACTTTTTGAAATTCCTTCAATAACCAAAATGTTATGATAGCCGCAATGAGTGTAGCCTCCTGGTGGTGGGAACTGGGCCAGAGTGCCTACAGCAGTGTCTGCTGCTGGGCAGGGGGAGAGCATGGAACCAGGAGTGGGCTCCCTGGAAGGTTTCCTGGTGGTGATGAGGAGCCCAGCATGGGCCATCAACAGTGTTCCCTCAATGGCAGGGAGCCCAGAACCAGGAGCAGGCCACCTACAGGGTTCCTTGGTGGCAGGGAGGGGGAGCCCAGAACCACAAAGGGGCAGCCAAAGAGATGCATTCCAGACCACAGGTTGCAGCCCCCAGGCCCAGGGGTAAAATATAAGAAAATGCTCATTACTTAATTCCACTGCAGCTACTATAACATAGTTTTGAGGAAGAACTCAGTTGACCTGGAAGCTGCTTCCCACTGAAGATAAGATATGGACTTCCTGAGGTTACCCTAGTGCCACTACAATTCATAGAATCATAGAATCATAGGGTTGGAAGGGACCCCACGAGGTCATCTAGTCCAACCCCCTGCCAAAAAAAGCAGGACCACTCCCATTAGATCATCCCACTCAGGGTTTTGTCCAGCTGGGACTTGAACACCTCCAGAGATGGAGATTCCACCACCTCCCTAGACAGCTTATTCCAATGCTTCACCACTCGCCTAGTAAGGAAGTTTTTCCTAATATCCAGCCTGGACCGCCCCAGCTGTAACTTGAAGCCATTGCTTCTCGTTCTGCCCTCTGTTACTACCGAGAACAGTCGAGCTCCCTCCTCCTTGGAGCAACCCTTCAAGTAGTTGAAGGTTGCTATCAAATCCCCCCTCAGTCTTCTCTTCTGCAGGCTAAATAAGCCTAGTTCCTTCAGTCTTTCTTCATAGGGCTTGTGCTCCAGCCCTTTGATCATTTTGGTTGCCCTCCTCTGGACTCTCTCTAATTTGTCCATGTCCTTTTTGTAGTGGGGAGCCCAAAACTGGACACAGGATTCCAGATGTGGCCTCACTAGTGCAGAATAGAGGGGAATGATCACATCCCTTGATCTGCTGGCAACACTTCTTCTGATGCAGCCCAGTATGCCATTGGCCTTTTTGGCAGCAAGAGCACACTGCTGACTCATATCCAGCTTCCCATCCACCATGACTCCCAGGTCCTTTTCTCCAGTGCTGCTATTTAGCTGATCACTCCCCAGCCTGTAGCAGTACATGGGGTTTTTTTGTCCCAAGTGCAGGATTTTACACTTATCCTTGTTGAACCTCATGAGATTCCTCTTGGCCCACTGCTCCAGTTTGTCTAGGTCTCCCTGAATCCTGTCCCTGCCCTCTAGGGTGTCTACCGTTCCCCCCAGTTTGGTATCATCTGCAAACTTACTAAGTGTGCAATCTATCCCATCATCCAGATCATTAATGAAAACATTGAACAGAACTGGCCCCAGGACCGACCCCTGGGGCACACCACTTGTTACTGCCTGCCAACTTGACATGGAGCCATTGATTCCTACGCGCTGAAACCGTTGTTTTACCCAGTTTTCTATCCACCTTACAGTCCATGCATCTAACCCATACTTCCTTAATTTGCCAATGAGAATGCTGTGGGAAACCGTATCAAAAGCCTTGCTAAAGTCAAGGTATATCACATCAACGGCTCTTCCCGCATCCACAAATCCAGTCATCTCATCATAGAAGGCGATGAGGTTGGTCAGGCATGATTTACCCTTGGTGAATCCATGCTGACTGTTCCTGATTACTCTATTTTCCTCCAAGTGTTTCAGGATGGATTCTTTGAGAAGCTGCTCCATGATTTTTCCAGGGATTGAGGTGAGGCTGACAGGTCTGTAATTCCCTGGATCCTCCTTTTTGCCTTTCTTGAAGATAGGTACTATATTTGCTTTTTTCCAGTCCTCTGGCACCTCCCCCGTTTGCCACGAGTTTTCAAAGATAATGGCCAACGGTACTGCTATCTCATCAGCCAGCTCCCTCAGCACCCTCGGATGCAGTTCATCCGGCCCCATGGACTTGTGCACATCTAGTTTCTTTAAGCAGTCCCTAACCTGACCTTCTGTCACCAAGGGCCTCTCTTCTTCTCCCCAGTCCCCCGTACCTAGTGTAGTGGGCTGGGAGCTGACCCTGCTTGTGAAAACAGAAGTAAAAAAAGCATTGAGCACTTCAGCTTTTTCCTCATCCTCTGTCACGAGGATGCCTGCCCCATTCAGTAAGGGACCTACACCATCCCTGATCCTCTTCTTGTTATTGATATACTTGTAGAACCCCTTCCTGTTATCCTTCACATCCCTTGCTAGTCACAACTCCATTTGTCCTTTGGCCTTTCTGATTTTATCCCTGCAGTCCCGAGCAATGTCTTTATATGCCTCCTTAGTCATCTGTCCTAGCTTCCACTTCCTGTAAGCGTCCTTTTTATGCTTCAGCTCAGTGCAGAGCTCTCTGTTAAGCCACAGTGGGCGCCTTCCACATTTGCTGTGCTTTCTCCTTATTGGAATTGTATCTTCCTGTGCCCTTAGCAGGGTTTCTTTAAAATGCACCCAACTCTCTTGGACACCTTTCCCCTTCAGATCAGCCTCCCAAGGGATCCTGCCCATCAGTTCCCTGAGGGAGACAAAATCTGCTTTTCTGAAGTCCAGGGTCTGTGTTTTGCTTCTTTCCTTCTTTCCTTTAATCATCAACTTGAAGTCAATCATTTCATGGTCACTGCTACCCAGGCTGCCATTCACTTCTACTTCCCTGATAAATTCTTCTCTATTTGTGAGCAGCAGATCGAGAGGCACAAGGCCCCTCGTAGGTTGCTCCAGCATTTGTACCAGGAAGTTGTCCTCAACACTCTCCAGAAACTTCCTGGATTGCCTGTGCACTGCTGTATTGGCCTTCCAGCAGATGTCAGGGTAATTGAAGTCCCCCATGAGAACCAGGGCCTGTGCTCTAGAAACTTCTGTCAGTTGTACACAGAATGCCTCATCCACTTCCTCCTTCTGATCTGGTGGTCTGTAGCAGACACCTACCACAACATCCCCCTTGTTGCTCTCCCTTCTAAACTTAACCCACAGACTTTCAACTGGCTTGTTTCCACTTTCATAATGAAGCTCTGAGCAGTCATAGAGCTCCTTTACATATAGTGCTACTCCTCCCCCTTTCCTTCCCTGCCTGTCCTTCCTGAACAGTTTATACCCATCTATTGCAGAGCTCCAGTCATGCAAACTATTCCACCACGTCTCTGTTATCCCAATCATGTCATAGTTCTTTGTCTGCGCTAGTGCTACCAATTCCTCCTGCTTGTTTCCCAGGCTCCTTGCATTTGTGTATAGGCACCTAAGATACCCAGCTGAGTGCCCTACTTTCCCATTTTGACATTCAATTCTATTGTATCTACCTCCCTGGATTTTCTTTTGGTGTTGACCTCCCCCACCTGCCTCAGGCATTAGGGCTTCATTAGAGCATCTAAGAAAGTTATTTGATTCCCCCCACATGTTCCAATTATCCTCTCTTCTATCCCTGTAGTTACAGTCCCGGCACCCCCCAAGTTCTATCCCATCCCCCTGGTCTCCCACATAGTCACTTACCTGTGGGCTTTGGTCTCCTTCCCCCTTCAGACCTAGTTTAAAGCCCTCCTCACTAGGTCAGCCAGTCTGCGTCCAAATACGCTCTTCCCCTTCCTCGAAAGTTGGAGTCCATCTCTGCCTAGCAGTCCTTCTTCCTGAAACAGCAACCCATGGTCGAGGAAGCCAAAGCCCTCCTGACGACACCATCTTCGCAGCCAAACGTTCATCTCCAGGATGGATCTGTCTCTGCTCAGGCCTCTACCCTTGACCGGAAGAATCGAGGAGAACACCACCTGTGCTCCAAACTCCTTCACCCGCGCTCCCAGAGCCCTGAAGTCACCTTTGATCTGCCGAGGATCACCTCTCGCAGTATCATTGGTTCCTACATGGATGAGAAGCATGGGGTAGTAGTCAGAGGGGCGGATGATTCTCGACAATCCCTCCGTAACGTCTCGGATGCGGGCACCTGGCAGGCAGCATACCTCTCGAGAGATCTTGTCAGGGCGACAGATGGGTGCCTCCGTCCCCCTCAGAAGTGAGTCCCCAACCACCACAACTCTACGTTTCCTCCTAGCTGTGGTGGCTGTGATCCTCCCAGCCTCGGGGGTGCATGGCCTCTCCTCTTCCACCTCCTTCACCGTCTCTAGCACCGCATAACGATTCTTCACCACAACAGAGGGTGGGTTGTGGGCAGGGGTGGAGCACTGCCTACCGCCAGAGGTAACCAGCTGCCAGTGTCCTCCCCCTGCCACAGGCTCCCCATCCAGCTCCAGTGTTGTGGCAGTAGTCTCTGGTACCTGGTCAGTGCCCTCCTTCTTGCACTTCTCCTCGTGGATGCTGTCGAGGAACTTCTCCAGGGTGTGGATACTCCTAAGCCGAGACACCTCCTCCTGTAACTCTCCCACCTGCCTCCTGAGAGATTCCACCAGCAGGCACCTGTCACATCGATTCATCTCCCCAGCCTGATCGTTGGAGACAGGGAACTGCAGGCTGCAGTCCCTGCAAGTCCACACGAGGGTCTGGGTAGAGATATCTATGGTCAGGATGTCTGTCTGGCTACAGGCACAGGTAGAAGAGACAGAAGGGGTGCTGGCAGCAGTGCGGCTCCTCTTCACCATCGTGGTTTCACAAACTCCTCCCCAAACTCCCTCTCAAACTCCCCTGTTTGCTGTCCCCTGTTTGCAAGCTCCCTCTGGTCGCTCAGCCACTGGCTTTTAAAGCCTTCTCTGCCTAGGTCAGGCCTGGCCCCTTGTTAAACACACAGGGGAGATGAAGGAAGTTCTCATCAACATTCCCATGGTGAAGAGGAGTGAAGAGCTTGCCAAGCAGATCTTCTTCTGTTATAGTGAAATTTTACATAATATTAAATACATGTTTACATACATACATAAAATATCACTTCAATATAAGGTGGTTCCGTTAGAATTCTAAGGTAGCCCCGTGGAAGGCAATGTGGTGATTTGCATAAAACACTAAACTCTGATTCAGAAGAGTTGGCTTCAAGGCCTCACTCTGTTACAAACCTGCTCTGACTTTGAATGAGCCACTTCAATCCTGAGTGTCACAGTTAACCCTTTTGCATAAAATGCATCAATACTGACCTCCTTTTATAAAGCATTTTGAGATCTATGGATGAAAAGTATTATGCAAAAACTAGGTATTATTAGTAATCATTACAGTGATGACCAATAACATTCCAGACTTGCTCCTTATTGGTATCTTGTCTTCACACCTCAGAGCCTTCTTATGACATTTTCTGTTCATGGCAGCTGACTAAATGTGAAGGTAAATAATTCTTGAATTGTATCAGGCAGAAATCTATTAGTTTATGTGATAATAACAGCAGGACTATTATCTCACAAGACTTTCTGGGGGACAGGCTGTAGTGGGCATAGTCTTGCACTTGTCTCTGACTGCTATGTTTGCGACTAAGTTTCCCCAGTATGTTATTCATGTATTTTGTTGATGGGACCCTGCCGTGTGATCATTGCAGCAGCCACTAGAGGGTGGGTGGGCCTTCCTCAGTCAAACAAGAAAAAATAATTTCCAGGACACCCTGCCCTGGGTCAACCAGCTGCAAGAGATTGTAACTGGCTGCGGCAGACAGAGACAAGATGAAGTAGACACCATGCCTGGGAAGGTGACAAAGGACTTTCGAGGGACAAGGAGACAGTTCAGGGGGGCAGTGGCTGGATGGAAAGGCAGTACTCTCATAAGGGAGCTTGGAAGCAGAGCCTGAGAATAGGCTCTGAGGCTCCCTAGTTGTTTGCTGCTGTAATTCCTAATTAATCTGATAACAAAGTCTTTCTACACTGTGATCCTGAGAATTAGTACACTTTTCTGATTGCCACATTGGCTGTGTATGACTTTTGACTGCAAGACAGGGCACATGGCCTCTTTGGGGCATGTAGGAGCTCCCAGAGTCCCATTCAAGAGGACTCACAGGAGAAGCTTAAGAGGTGCAAGAGTGCTGAACACTGCATCCAGACCCAGGAGGTGGCTGCACTGTTGTGTGGTGACTCAGGCGTGGGGAACAAACTCCAACCAGTAGACTTGACTGGCTTCACTCTGCGTGGGCCCCAAGAACTGGTCCTATGGGACTCAGTCATAGAGGGTGACAAGTTTATCAGGTTCACAGGCAACTTCACAGGTCAGTCAATGGAATCTGTGTTCCTAAATCACATAGATGCTTTAGAAAAATCTAACCTAAACATTTCAAATCAGTTATTTTCTCAGACTCTGTAGTTTCATAACACCAGTTTGGGGTGACAAGTTGATAAATTGAAATAGGATTGAGAGTTATGATTAGCTAATTCCGTAAACAGTATAGAGTATATTTACAGACATTCTCCCCTGCATCTCTATAGAAAGCAAGGAGCAATTTTCTAGATGCTATTTTAAAATATCCTATGCATGGAAATGATTCACAAATAATGTTATATGATAAAAATCATCTTTAGGCCAAAGTGTAATGAGACAGAGAAATCAAAACTGTTGAAGCAAGAGATTTTCTGTGAATTGTTTTACCAGCCTAGGGACTATTTCCTTGGATTCATCTGACAAATACAAAGATCATCTTGCATGTTAAGATATGTTACTTCTACACATCAAGATCCAAAAGGGGTTAGTCTATTTCAGTAAAACAAATAAACAAGGAGTCCTGTGGCACTTAAAAACTAGCAATTTTTTTTTAATTTTCTCTCATGAAAGCTCATGCAAAAAATAAATTTGTTAGTCTTTAAGTGCCACAGGATTCCTTGTTTGTTTGTTTTACTACATATGCCAGTTTTGCTAAAGTTACGATTTTTGGAAGTCCAGCAAAGCACAGCACCGGTAGGTTTTTGCCAGTAGGAAGAAACGTGAAGACTGAGGGGCCTGGGAAAATTCCAAAATAATAATTTCTATTCTATTCAGATTCTAAGACAATACTCATCGCCATAGTCTCTGAGCATCTGCTGATTCTTCCATGTTGCGATGCTTGCAGGAAAGCACTAAGGCCCTGCTCTATATCTGAAAAATGATGAATGAACAGTTGTGTTTCGGTTCAGTAAAAGATCTGTCCAAAAATTTAAACCAGCCGTCATTTTGTCAGAATGACTTCACTGAATGAAGCTGACGAGGTGGATACTGTGCATTAGACTACTTTTGCAAAAGCCCAGAGACTAAATGATAAATGTCTCTAATAGGGACGGACTTGTCTCCATGAACTCCTGAAAGCAACACAGTTGAAATTTCCAATCATCATTCTAAACACTGCTAACTGTAGCTTTATAGTGTAGAACAGCAAGAAAAAGACTCATTCTCACCTTGCTGAAATGTCATTCAAGGATTTGTTGGTGTAATGAAGTTCCAAAGGGGTAGCCCTGTTAATCTAGTTCACCAAAACTAACAAGTATTCCTGTGACGGCTTTATTTAGTCTTTAAAATTGCCACAGGACTCCCTGTTTGTTTTGCTGTAATGAAACAATCACAGTACCAGGAGGTATATTGGAGGGGTACAACTGAGAACAGATCCATCACGGGTCTGAATTTCTCCTGCTAACTACACCTTTTCAGGAACTATTATATACAACTCTAAACTTTATGTCACTAAAAAAGCAAAACAAAGACAATAAAAGTTGATTTTTGATGATTCAAGTATATTTCTTCTTTATTTAAGAAATTACAATTAGCTTGGATTCTAACATCCATTCATAATGATAGCAGAGGGCAACATACAGCAGAAGAAAGGGTTGAAAGCTTTCCACTTACCAATTAATTCTATTATTAAATGCTAAGAAAAAAATAAGTGCCTGCCAGCTGTGGCTTTATTATGTTTTCCCCGAACCAATAATGGGAAAGCTGTGAAAGTATTTTTTAAATTTTGGTTTTTATATTAGTTCCCTCTCCGCCTCCACTCCCCCCAATCTATCACAGGCTATTGTTTGCTGAAGAAATAAAATTTACGTTCCAAAGCTGACCTGAACAGAGAAATAATGACAACATAGGCTGTGCCAAAATTAGTAACATTATTTCCAGACTGGACGTATATGTTTCCTTACCACAAGACCACTCTGAAACACACAGATGTTTATTTATTTATTTATTGACACTGAGAACCAGAGATGAGGTAAACTGATTTGGAAAATTTTGTATGTGGTGTCTGTAAAACTGGGCTTACCTACTGGCATTTTCCTACCTTTGCATCAAGTATCAGACAATGAGTCACACACTGAGTTCCAGCTGTTCATTGAACTGACCACAGATGAGTTTACCTAAAGGAAAAGCTTCTGCTGGCCAGTAGAATGCCCTTGATAATCTCTTTCTGATTTTCCAGCTGTATGCTGCCAGAAGCTTGTCCGTGCCAACAACTTGTTTCTGACTGAGACAGGCAATATCAAAATCCTTGATTTGAAATCCTAGCAGCTGGGGATCTCCTGAAATCATGATAGATCCAAAATGATTTCTATTTTTATCTACTTTTTCAAAAAAAGAAACCTTGAATTTGATAGTTTGAAAAAAATTCCTGGAATCCCTTTAGAACGTGGTACTTAACCTGTATAAAGACCTTATGACACTAAACAAAATTATATGACGAAATCCCCAAAAGCTACAAGTTGTATTGTTTGTGGATGTGGAAGCAGCACTGGGCTGTGATTAGGGAAGATCCACACTGTTTCCTATCTAGCCCCACTGAGTATCCACAGAAAAGATAACGTGATTTGAAGCCATACTGCTGGAGAAGAGCTGGCATTGGAGGTCAAAGTTTATTCAGAAGCACAGGGCCCTCACATGCATTGTCCTCACCCTCTGTGGATCTGTGGGGATTCACCAGGTTTGGGAAAGATCATGAAGCTTCTTCCACAGATTGAGGCTATGAGGGTCTCTTAAGACAAGATGATGTGGAAGGATTTCCACCACAGGATCCGTGAAGAGATTTCCTGCAAAAAGTATTTTCACAGGAACTGTCCTGCAGGATAGGCCACGGTCCAGCCCTTTCATTTTGATAAGCCAATAAAAACAACAAAAATCCAACCACAATAAGGACTGTAAAAAGTAAAAACAAAAATGTAAGGAGAGTACAAAGAAAGAATCCCACCTGACCCTACACTGAATGGAAAGAAACAAAATGTATGAGTAGAGCTATGGAGGGGAGGGGAGAAACCTGCCCCAGAAGAACTGTCAAAGAGAATTAATTAAATAACAAGATAAAAGCTAGTATAAAATGTCCTAAAAATGCCTTTCACGCTCTCTCTCTTCTTTTCCCTTGTTCAGTTTTCCAAAAATTAAAAAGTAGCTAGTGCTTTGTTTTTGGCCAAATACCTGTCAAATTCTTGTTTTAGTTTGATTTTAATTAGGAGCAGGAACTAATACCCTTCTAATTAACTGAGCATCTTCCTTTTCTAATTCTTCTGCTGCCTCTTCTTCTACCAAGATAACCCACCAAATAGGATTGTTGCACAGCCATGAAATTCCCTAAAATAAGACAATGAAGATAATAAACAGTAAAGACGCAAAAAGCCTTAACATATTCAAATTTATTCATATGCTCTTAATTAATAATAATTCTAATTTTGTTTGAACTGAATATCTTGAAAAACATGCAAATTGAAAGGCACATTTTCGTGTGTCTAATAATGAAGTTGCTATCTACATCTCATTGTCCATGAACTGCTATGAGTGAAAGTACAGATAGAGGTTTTCCCCTCCTTCACTACCTTTTGTCTCTTATTCATCTGTGATTATTCTGCTGATATAGAAGCATAGTCCCCATGCATTTTACCCTCAGAATACCTGTACAGAATGCCTTTGGCAAAATTCAGCTGTCTTTATGTTAGAGGCCTGTATCCTCTCCTTGGACTGAATGCTAGTGACTTCAGAAATTTTGGGATTATGTTCAGATAAAGATCTAAAGTTTGTGCATTTTTCCCACACTTTTCTAAACCAATCATCTTTAGTTATAAAGCTGATACACACTTGGGGACATGATTTCTGAAACTGCAAAGAAAAAAAATTTAAGAATATTGCAGGAGCTTAAAAAAAAAAAAAAGTCGATTCAAGTTTTGGCCAGAAAATGGGAGGAAAGTAAGAACACTGGGTGTATGCTATCCAGATCAGTTTTTCCATCTTTACTAGTTTCCCATTAAAAGAGATGATGGGATTTCTTCTTGAACTAATTAGGCTCAGGCTTGGAATAACACTTCTGTGTATTCCCAAACTCTCAGCTTTAGTGTAAGATTGTCAGATTGTTTAAGAGTTTCCACCATTGATTGATCTTTCCTCCAGTTAGGTCATTCTTCGAAAAAAAGAAGGATTTATAGTTTTCTTCAGTTTCTAAGGCTCCTGATATTGTCAGTTGGACAACTGTGCAATGTCTGAATTTTCCCCTGTAAAACATTTTTCTTTGTGGCCAGTCACCAGTGAAAGTACTGACATATTTAATGTATCTTAGAACGGTCACCATTCCTGATTGTTTCAAAATACATTTCCTCAAGGAGCCAGGCATGTCAATTTTTCCACCTGGAGCACTAGCACCTCCCTCAGAAGCAGTAGATGGGGTAGCATAAGCTGTCACGACAATGGTGAAAAAAGACAAAGTCTTGTTTTCTTTTTATACTTCATAAGAACACAGAAGACAGTAGTAGCTCCACAGCTATCCTGTCTCTGTCTCTGTTTCACTCTCGGCTTCATTGCAACACTTTGCTTGACCCCTTCTTTACAACAAAAAGAAATCCATCCTCACCCATCTCCCTGTTTTGTTCTGTTTTTTTTTTTTTAACAGGATAATTTGTTATTAGAAATATACAGATCCAAAGAAGGTAACAGCTTCACCACTCATTTAGAAGGGCCAGCTAGAGGCCAAGCAGGTGGAGAGGGATGGGTCGGTGGATTAAGGAAAGAGTGGACTCACTGCTAGAGCATTCTATCAGGCTGGACATGGCATGGCATAGCAACTCTTTTGTCATCTAATGCCCCTTGGTTACGGCCACTTGGTTCCTACAGTGCTCTTCTTTCTAGTGACTTGGCTCTCCAGGCAGGTCACTTTAAAGTCTACCCATTTCTGGAGCAGCAATGTCCCATACAGACAGCATCCCACTTGACAGTGGTCAGCCATGTGATGTCTTCCAGCCCTCCAGAGCTTCCTTACCATTCCACTCTTCTATCTGAGTAGTGGCCCAACAGCTTCTCCCTGGAGTCTTAATTAAAATCAAAACCAAAACAAAAGCTATCAGGGTGCAGCTATTTCCATGACAACAGCAGGCATTTTCCCAATATTTCTTTCCTTATCCAGTTTTGAAAGAGGCTATTTCTGTATTAAACTTGGCTAGACTTCTGGCTGCAACCTGGAGGCTGAAGAAGAGGCATGTGGCATCTCTGAGTCTCATCATTTAACCCCCCTGAACCAGGGCTGACTCTACCCATAAACCAGTGAGGCTTGGGGCGCCATACCTCAGGGGTGCCGATGCCACTCTGGCACCCCTAAGCTGCAGCCGCAGGCAGAGCTCCTGATCTCTGCTGGATCACCCCACCCCCAGGACGGGGAACAGCCAGCCCAGGGGTAGAGCAGGCCAGCCCAGAGGCTGAGCACAGCTCTCCTGCCCCTATCCTGGGCTGGCTGTTCCTCCCTAGGGTTGGGTAGGGCTGGCCTAGAGGCAGGGTGGGAGAGCAGAGCCTGCTTCCTCCCTGGGCCGGCTGTGCCCTATCCTGGGAGTGAAGCGAGCCAGCCCAGAGCAGAGGTGGGGTTCTGCCTCCCGCAAGTCGGGGAAGCAAAACAAAAGCCACGGGGCACCACAGCCCCTTAAGCCAGCCCTGCCTTGAACTGAGGATTTATCTCTTAGGTTGGCAAAACTGTTCTAATCTGGAGATGCCTTATCTAACCTTGGTCCTGAGTCCAACAGCTTGCAGCAGATCCAGTATTTATTACACACTATATATACACACAGATAAGGTTCATTTCATCACTGTGAATAATCAAGCAATCCTTAAGCTGTATTTAAATGTTTCCATTTTTGGAGAAAAAAAAACACATGACTGGCTACCCAGGCTCAAATAAATAGAGCATTCCTACCCTAGATTTCATACCATGAAGTATAGAACAGTATTAATATAATGAAAAATGCATTTATATTGTAGTCAGTAAAGGGATTTCATTTACCAGTCAAGTGAAAGAAAGTAGTTTAAAAGCTACGTTTGTAAAATAGTCTTACAGTCTTATTAAAGTAATTACATATCTCTATTAGAATGACAGAATTGCTCGTTTACTAAAGCCTGAAGCATATTATATCTGTGTTTCTTAACCAGGATAGTGCTTTAAAATCAATTATATCCTGTCATAGTGATCGTCTCACTAAACTACTTGATTTGCAGCATTTCTGTTTAAGTTATTAATCTTGATCTTTTAATATACCATATATGTGTATATGCATTCTGCATACCTTATATGTGCAATCTGATGAGGTTCAACAAGGACAAGTGCAGAGTTCTGCACTTAGGATGGAAGAATCCCATGCACTGCTATAGACTGGGGAACAACTGGCTAGGCAGCAGATCTGTAGAAAAGGACCTGGGGATTACAGTGGACAAGAATCTGAGTATGAGTCAACAGTGTGCCCTTATGCCATTAACCTCCTTGGAAATATCAGGCTACATTGGTAGAAACATTGCTGGCAGATCGAGGGAAGCATTTATTCCCCTCTATTCAGCATTGGTGAGGCCACATCTGGAGTACTGTGTCCAGTTTTGAGACACCCACTACAGAAAGAATGTGGAAAAATTGGAAAGAGTGCAGTGGAAGGCACAAAACTGATTAGGGGGCTGGAGCACATGAAGAGAGGCAAGGGAACTAGGCCTATTTAGTGTGAAGAAGAGAAGAGTGAGAAAGGATTTGACAGCAGCCTTCAATTACCTAAAGGAGATGCTAGGGAGGATGAAGCTAGGCTATTCTCAATGGTGGCAAATGACAGAAAAAGGAGCAATGCTCTCAAGTTGTAGTAGAGAAGGTCAGGGTTGGGTATTAGGAAAAATCTTTTTCACTAGGAGGATAGTGAAACACTGGAATGAGTTACCAGGAAGGTGGTGGAATTTCCATCCTAAGCGATTTTAAGGCCCGGCTTTATTGGTTCATGATGATATTTTACTTGTTACACTGTTTTTTTATTTGGCCAGGATTTTACTAATAAAATACTAAGGGGTGAATGGGTAATTTTAACTAGCAGTTTTAATATTCATGGAGTCCTGAACGCAGTTAATTAATCCAAACGGGCAGTGTTTGAAATGGCATCTGGTTGATGCAGCTAGAAATGCTTTTATAATCCTAAAACACTCTTTAACTAATCAGCTTGGGTTTTTCAGATCTCTATTTTTTTTTTAATTACAATTATATGCGAAATAACATGCCTGGTTAAGAAAAATCTACACTAATTGGCATCTTCAGTGTAAGTTTTCCTTTCAGTTTAAGTGTTTAAGGTTCCAAGTGTTGGTATATTTCACATTTAAAAAAATTCATTTGGGTATTTTTTTCCCTTCAAGAATTTTGGGTAAGATTGTGAGTTGACAATCTGCCCTCATTAAGGGAGAATACATAGCTACATTGCCCTTGTAGCAGATTAGGGACTGAACTGTGACTCTGGCCTTGTCTTACCTGCATGCTAATCTTGTGCCCACCCCTCCATTTCCTCCTTCATCCACAGGCTCTTGTCAATCACTGTCACACAGCAAGGTAGCTCTGAGTTCTAGGTCAGATCATGAGGTATCTTTTATCATATGTTGCTACTGCAAAATTAATGCAGCCATGGGCACACGCAATAACCAAGATATTTTGGTCCTCCAATACAATTACCATAAGCCTATATCTTCCTGTTCTTCAGTAATACCTTGCTATCGACCTGCCATCTGATCCCTCACTAGAAGTTGTCTACTTTCACATCCCTCTGCTCGGGATCCATGGGCCAGTTGCTTGCAGTATTTCCAGGCTTGCACATCCCTGATGTTTGAAACAGCAGAAAAATGGCCCCTGACATCCCTAGTATCTATGGGCAACCAGCTAGCTATATGCACACAATGGAATCTTGGAGCAGCTTTGGACTGAAGTGAGTGAAATCCACAATTTTAACAGTACTGAGATGAACATTGAATCTGAACACCTGAAGGTGTAAGAAGCTCCTATCTGATCACAGGAGCAAGGGGACTGGGACAGCAGTGCAAGGGAGACACCAGAAGCATGTAGATAAGCACAGGAAATCTATCAATGCATCAATAATCTGTTGGTTTTACAGAGAATTGGACAGTATCATGACCAACCACATGAACACAGAGCCCCATTTCAGCATGGACATATCTATGGAGCCAGGAGGAGCATGGGTTTAGAATCTGGCTCTTGGCAAAGACGTAACACAGGCTGCTTTAGACAGTCAGCAAGAAGAGAGAGAATGAAGAGGGAGATGGACTGGAAGATGAGTTCAGTTCTGAGCCATAGGAGTCAAGGGATATCATGTCGGTGGCTATTCATTGTACCCAAAAAGCCAGTCATTTCATCATAGAAGGCAATCAGGTTGGTAAGGCATGATTTGCCCTTGGTGAATCCATACTGGCTGTTCCTGTGCACCTGGGTTTCCTCCAGCTGTTTCAGAATGGATTCTTTGCGGTGCTGCTCCATGATTTTTCCAGGGACTGAAGTGAGGCTGATTGCTCTGTTTCCCTGTATCCTCCTTTTTCTCTTTCTTGAATATAGGTACTATATTTGCCTTTTTCCAATCATCCAGGACCTTTCCAGATCACCACGAGTTTTCAAAGATAATGACCAGTGGCTCTGTATCACATCAGCCAACTCCCTCAGCACCCTCGGATGCAGTTCATTAGGCCCCATAGGCTTGTGCATGTCCAGCTTCACTAAGTAGTCCCTAACCTGAACTTCAATCACCGAGGACCACTCTCCATCTCCCTGTTCTGTGTTGCCCAGTGCAGTAGCCTGGGAACTGATGCTGCCTGTGAAGACTGAAGTAAGAAAAGAATTGAGCACTTCAGCTTCTACATCATCCACCACTAGGTTGCCTGTCCCATTCAGTAGGAGACCTACACCATTCCTGATCCTCATCATTACTAACATAGATGTAGAATTCCTTCCTGTTACCCTTCACATTCCTTACTAGCTGCAACTCCAATTGTCCTTTGGGCTTTCTGATTTTATCCCTGCAGCCCAAGCAATATCATTATATTCCTCCCTAGTCATTGGTACAAGCTTCCACTTCTTCTAACCTTCCCTTTTGTGTTTCAGCTCACCGTAGAGTTCTTTGCTATGTCATGCTGGGTGCCTTAAATATTTGCTGTTCTTTTTGCACATCAGAATGGTATCTTCCTGGGCCTTTAGTAGGGCTTCTTTAAAATACAGTTAGCTCTCTTGGACTCCTTTCTTCCTCAGATTACCCTCCCAGGAGATGTTGCTCAAAGCTCAAATATCCCAGATTGTAGAAAGTTACTGGCACAGGATGGAGTCCAGGGTTACATGAGTACATTGCATGGCCTTACATGGCTTGATGGCTTACAGGGGGTAGCCACTGGGCCTCTGAAAGCTAAGGTTTCTGCAGGAAAAGCTATCTGGGCTGAATGATCTTCTATGGTCCATTGTAGGAGTTCAGTATCCTTGATAGGCCATCAACACAAAGCTGCCTAGCCTTGGTGTAAATCTCATCTGACAGGTTTTGCCCAGGAATACAGCACGTAACCAATATTCATAACTTCAGAAACAAAAATGATACATCATTTAAGCAGGTTAATCATATTTAGCAAATCATCACTTTTCCATTGACATTACATGACGTGCTTTGTACAAGATTTGTTGCAATTGTTTTAACAGTGGCAATATCAATTATATGAATGGTCATAAGTTAATCATACAGCATCACACTTGGGGAGTCAGTTAGGCCAGATTTCTTAAAGATATTTGGGAATCTAGTGGTATTTTCAAAAGCACTTAGGAAAATATGAGGAGTTAAGCTCCTCTCTGTACCTTCAGGGACCTAAACATCTTTAAAAATCTGTGCTCTTTAGTCTCTCTGTGCCTCAGTTCATCATCTGTAAAATATGAATAACTGCACTTCCCTGCTTCACAGGAACATTGCACAGGTAAATGTTAGATTGTGAAGGGCTCAGAGTCAGTGATAGGGTCCATATAACTACCACACAGAATTTTTTCCTCAAAGGCTATGTCTACATTAGCAAGCATTTTTCAAAAAAAGTTATTTCAAAATACATTTGAAATTATCTCAAAGTAACTTATTTAAAAAATGCTATTTCACGAGAACAGTCAGGGGACTGTTCATTATCCCAAAATACCGTGGCTTTTTTTCAGAAAAAGAAAGTCTATACTGGACTTTCTTTTTTGAAAAAAAAGAAAGGCAATGGAAGAGATAGGGAGGATATTTTGAAAAAAAAGCCTTTTCCATGTCCAGGGATGGCTTTTTTCGAAAAAGCTACCCTGAAAAAAAAGCTTTTTTAAAAAAAATAACAAGGTTTAGCAATCCTGAAAAAGTGCTCCGGTATTTTGAGATACAGAGCACTTTTTAAAAAAAGCTAAACCCGCCAGCTTTTTGAAAATAAAAAAGCCTTTTTTGGGGTAGCTTTTTTTGAAAAAAGTGATCCTCGGACATGGAAAAGGCTTTTTGTTGAAATATTCTCCCGCTCTCTTCCACTGCCTTTCTTTTTTTGAAAAAGAAAGTCCGGTGTAGACCTTTTCGAAATTAAAAAAGCTGCAGTATTTCAGAATTATGGACTGTTGTCCCAAAATAGCATTTTTGAAATTTTTTTGAGAGAATTATTTCAAAATAGTTACCCAAAAAAGTTTTTTTTGAAAATGCTGGGCAATGTAGACATGCCCAAAGAGACCTAGTTTTTGCACATTGCCAGCTTGAAGGCCATGGGTCCTAGCTCAGTTGCAGCCCAAGGCTGGCCTTTTAAACAGATCTGTAGTTACACAATAAGAACGATTCCATATTGCAACTGTCTCTTTACCTGCTGTGCTGCTGCCATTAGTACCTGTAAAGCAGGAATAAGCATTCTTCATGGCTGCAGTAGGAGCAATCACCTTCCAGCACATATTGTGGAGTTCTCTAGCTTACCATGGAGACAGGGTGAGATCTTCATACTCCATGTTTAAACTCTCATTGGATCTAGCTACAGGAAAGGTTCGCAGAAAAGCCTGTGATCTCTTGTAGGGCTACTATCCAGAAACGTGACATAGGTCAGCTTGGGAAGTCTTGATTCAGGATTCTTCTTGCTGTTCTTAGTTTAAAGGCATGGGCATTATGTTACTTAACAGGGGTGTGTGTGTGTGTGTGTGCGTGCACGCATGCCCACACGCATTCTGTTCCTGTTTTTGTTGCTTTGTACAGTATTGTATTTTGTTTGTAATAATTACAGGCTAATGCTGTAATTATAGACTTCTATGTAAGTTTTATTATTTTTCTTCATTGCAACAGCTCTTCTAAGTTATTTAAAAAAAACAGATACAAATTACAATGAAAATAATGGGTTATTTGGGGGAATGTATGCAAAAGGATGATAAGTAAAACGAATAGTGAGTGGCACAGTAGAAAGCAAATAAAAACATTGGACAACATTTCTAAAAGAAAGGCACAGGCCTTTCTAAGCATTTCTAAAAAAAATAAAAAAGGTACAATCTCTTCTTTCTGCAAATGCTTCCATCTTGCAACGAGCTGCACATGAGCAGATCCCCCTACACCTGTAACAAGGACCAAGTGGACAGCCAAATGCCTTCAGCTATAACCCAACTGAGAAAAGATGTTCAGGACATTGCAGACTTAGGCCTTTGGAGGACTTTCCCGAACCTTCCCATAGTTCCTTTTACTGAAGGAGTGCTTCATAAACATTAAAGCAGTGACCCTCATAAGAGCTAAATATAGCAACAAAGCAGTAAGAATAAATGATAAAACTTAATACTGTAATAAATATTGTATATGAGAAGCCCCAGAAAGGGTTAAGAGCCTCTGACAGTACACTCAGACTCCAAACCCATGAAGACTAATGCATATACTTAATACAATGTTTTCTGGATTAGAGGTGAACTTTTATATTATTGACATTCATATTGCAAAATTACAACAAAACTGACAAAACATGTAAGGTATCATTTGAAAAGTTATGAAATACTGAATGTGACTAGCTCCTCTGTATGTGGCTATGATCTCTGTACTGCAAGCTGTGAGTATATGTGATATTTTGGTATCTGAAACTTACGCTATGCTACTGGTTGACACCCCCAGCAGATTAGCTTCAGCACTGTCCAGCCTGATTGAGGACTAATCAAGAGCTATCAGTGATAAAATGAGCCGTGGGGGAGAAGCCAGTGGCTATGCCCATGAGTAATCAGAACATGCAGAGACGAGTCAACGATCAGGGTACTCAGTGGTTTTCAGTGCACATGATTGTGTTTGAAACAGGCCACATCACAAAAAGGAGCTGCACCATCTCCATCTTGTTTTCATTGCTGCTCTTTACCTCTGAATCAACTACTTTATATGTGAAGTTGTGAAACAAAGGAATGAAACTCATCCAGGTGCTAGATGTATTCCAGAGGAACTGTACAAGCCTGCAAACTGCTAAACACATGATATAATGGACTCTGCAATCATATGCATGTGTCCAATTGCTTTGATCATTTAACACCTCTCATTTTGTTTCTTTTCTTTTATAATACACCTTTAGTTTTAGATGCTGAAGGATTGGCTGGCAACTTGGTATCTTGGGTAAGATTCTAACTAATATTTAACTGGCAATGTTGCTGACCCTTTGGGGATCAGAGAAAGATTTTGGTAAATTGAATAAAGTTATTTAAATAATTGATATCTTTATTAGATCTAGCTCCTGATTAGGAGCCAGACATTAAATAGAAGGGGCTGAGTGTTTCTTTTTTGGGACTTTCTGAACATTGTTGTAGGGAATCAGGAGCAATGTCTAACAAGCAAGTAGTCTGGTGGTACTTATAAAGACTAATGAAGATATTTATCACTTGAACTTTTGTGGGTGAAAATCCCCCTTCTGACAAATTTGTTAAGTCTTTAAGTGCCACCAGACTCCTTGTTTGTTTTACTGAACTAGACTAACATGGCTACCCCTCTTTGTGACTGATTGGTGAATCTAACTTCAGTGTTAGCCACCAGTTCTAGAATGCTTTCGCAGCCCACACAGCCATTTTCAGGTGAGCTACTATGGGAATAGATGGATAATACTATGAATAGTCCCAAAGACTTTGGTGACACCTCATTGAGTGTGGTACGACCCCCATTGAAGTCAACAGCAAAACTCTCACTGTGAGGCTGCATTACTCAAGTTTATGAAGATAAATTCAGGTCCATAGTGCATAAAATTAAGCATGTGCCCAAGTCTTTGCAGGACTAGGGCCTTAGTTTGGACTTAAGCTAATTTATGAATATAATAAGTGTATTTGAATTCGATAGTTGTTAAAAGTAGACACCTGAGCTTTGGAGTTTAAATGATCAGGTTATTGGTTCCTGAATTCAGTTAGACTTCCTTTTGTCTTGGAAATAGCCAACACCTAATGAGTTGATAAAAATGTGCACAAGTGAGCAGTAATCACAGAATTGGGGCAGTCCACCTGGACTGACTTCATGTAATGTAACGTGGGATAAAAAGCTACATATAGAAAACTGGGCATAAAAAAAAGAAAGATGGACAGCCCTCGTGCAAATTCTCTAATAACCTAAACGTCCCCCTGAAACTTTCCCCTGAAAAATCCTTGTTAAATGGATCCCATTCAGTTATAAAAGTCATAGGTCCAGAGTCTCTCCTATACTCTAGCAGCCAGACAAGATCACCCAGCATAGGGGAATCATTTAGTAGTATAACGGTTGCATAGATCCTATTTCATCTAGTGACAGGTCAGCACAAATCAAACCAGCACCCCACTTCTAAAACACTCCAGAATTTACAGCAGAAGATGTTGAAATGAGGATCTTGATTGAAATTGGCAGCTTCGATGCATTTCTAATTTCAAACAGTGTGGAGCCCGTAGGAGAGATTTCATCTATGATCTGCCACATTTGATTCTAACATCTTCTCACATGTGCTGGTGTGACACAGTGTGCTTATCTCCACACTTGGCAGGAAGACTTTGACCCTGCACTCTGGGTGGAGAAAGTGTTGCTCCTCCACTCTTACTGCACATTCTTCAACTAGTGTGCTAGTATAAAAGGAAGCACTTCAGCTTAAATGGTGCTGGATGTGTGGAGGTGGCTCCAGCCAGTTACCATGGAGGTTCCTTGAAACCAGATTTGCAATATGCTACCCTTGCTGAGGGAACCAGAGACCCCAACGATGTCTGGGCCCAGGTATCAGGATTGTAAATTGTACAGGGAAGAGCTATCTATTGATCCATGAAAAGTTCATGTGTTTCAGCTGGATCACCACTAACTCATTAGCACTCGCTTGTCACTGACAGGGGACTGGGTTGAGACTCAGTGGAGTAGTGTGAAGCTCAGTACCCCTAGCCTGGCCATCACCTACCTGTAGGCAGTGGCCCATTCCACTCTGCCCAGTAGAAAGTGCTACCCTGTTGCAAAGACCACAGTTCTGACTGGCCATTAAGTCATGCTGCCCCAAGGGCAGAGGCCTCTGTAGTGATTCTGGACAACAGACAACATGACCCTGAGGACTAAGACTACCTGACAAGCTTGAATGCAGGGTCTGAGCACCTTCTTCAGCTCCAGGCAGTGACAGGGTATTCTTATCCCACAACATGTGGTTTATCCTGTTATTTCAGTGGGAAACCTAGTACCACACACCTGAACACATTCTTCATTTGAGGATGTCTTCCCCTAAAAAAAACAATTCGAGATCTAGGGATGAAAAACGTTATATAATGATGAGAGTATTATTAAGAAGGCATCTCAACAGGAAAGTATACTATTAGATATTTTTAGTACCTTCCCCTCTCTTGCACTTTTGCTTATTCTGTTTCTCAGCTGAACACCTCTTCAAACATTTGATAGGTGTTGGTATTCATTATTCAGGTATATCACTTGATTAACTGTGCCAGACTAGGAAAAAATGTAAAATGGTGCATAGCAACTTCCCACAGGAAAATCTCATTTTGCCAGCAGAAAATAATTTGTGCTAAAATGATCAGTGCCAGACAAAGATTTGTTTTGCCTTCACTCTTTGAAGTATGTCCTAAGAAGATGATCTTGTATGTAACAAAAGGGTCCTAGAGCAGTTTGCAGACTTAAAGAGAGGTAGCCACGTTAGTCTGTGTATAGCAAAAACAATGAGAGTCCTGTGGCACCTGAAAACTAAGGGTATGTTTACACACACATTTCAATTCGACCTAATAAACATTAGGTCAAATTTAAAATCTGAACTGTTTACACAGCACTCTGGCCAATTCAACCTAAGGCGTCCCTTAGGTCGAATTCACGAGACATCCCTTCGAAGTTACAAAACCTTCCATAACTTTGAAGGGATCATCAATTTGAACGCTAAAGTTCAAATTGTTGCTGTGTAGACATATAAATTCAAACTAAAGTTAGTTCAAATTCATATAGTTGCCCTTCCTCCCAGGGTGCATGGCACTCTGGAAAGAAGACCAGCGTGGGGTAAAGGCAGCCCTCCGCAGGGCTATCAAACCCCGCCAGTGGCAGGGAGCAAAGGTAGCCCTGCGCGGGGCTGCTTTTCTCCCCACCACCCAGCCCACACAGCGGAGTGGGGGAGAAAGGATTGCCCCAGCCAGGTGCTGACAGTGCAGGGCTAAGGGAATCCTTTCTCCCCCGCCCCCACTGAGCTCTGTGTGGCGGGGGGGGGTGTCGTGACCCCAAGAGCGCAGCCAGGGGAAAACATCCCCTGCCAGGCTCCTGCCTTCTGAGCAGCAGCTGGGAGAAAGCATCCCCTGCCCAGCTCGGGCCACAGGGTGCCTGGAGTTGTGCAGGGACTGCTTTTCCCTATGCTGGGCTGCAGGGGCTGGAGCCTGGCAGGAGCTTGGATGTCAACATGGCCCTGCCAGGGGGGCATGTTGCCACACCTCCCATGATGCCCCTCTTCCAATTTGAACTAGCAAGTCCTGTCTATGGACATGCTAGTTCGAATTGGTTTTCCTCCTCTGGCCACGTTAGTTCAAATTGACAATGTGAACTGATCATAATTAGCTTGCCTTGATTAGTTCGAATTCAGTCAATTTGAACTAACAGTCTAAGCGTAGACATACCCTAACAGATTTCTTTGGGCATCAGCTTTCATGGCCTCGTTTTTGCAGGGCTTGATACACAAGCTACACAATGATCACTTCTTTCACTAAGACAGCTATATCTAGTGTGCAGTATAGTAGCTGTTACACTGTACATGGACTGCTACACAGCAAGTGTAAGAAAGAAAAGAAGAAGGAAAACAACATCCTACTGAAACTGCAAAGAAAATGTAGATACGCAGAATATAATTACACAAGTTGGAATTTGGCCAAGACGCTGTGGCTAACACACTTACTTTTTTGAAAAATGCCAAGAGATCTTTAATGAGAACAAGGTCAGGGCTCTGGTTTGATACCTCAGCTGAAAAACAAACTTCAGGAGTTCAGTATTACCTAACACAAGACAAGGCACAGGTTCAGAGGGAAGAATGCCACCTACTGGATTACCATCACCACTTCCTGCTGTACATAGCTTGTTCCTTGAATTTTTTCCATCTGGCCAAACCATGCTTAGTCAGTGAAATCTGTCAGATACACATCACAAGATAATATGGTGACAAGGTCTTTTTAATTGTTTTCAAACTACTCTTTGTTGTTCCCACTTTGTTCTTTATATGGGAGTAAATAGGTGCCAGGTGGCTACTAGTGGTGAGCTAACTGAAGACAGTAGAATCTTCTCTTGACGTGAGAAGTGAAAATATTACTGATCAGAATTAAAACAAACTGTGATGCTGGTAATTTTAATCATTTGCATTTGTTTGCAGCAGACCTTAAAATATTCTTGCAGAGATAGTTTCTGATAGTTAGAAAAGAGTCTTTTCAGCAGGGTGAAACGTGCTAGGATAAATTTTGTCAGCCTAAATATTGTCTCTGACCTTTTCCATTCCTTGTGCTATAAAGATGAAGCTTTTGTCTCTTTCCATTATGGTTTGCATAGCTCTGGTATGACATATCTCAGTCTATTTGCATATTGTGATCTAATCAGTTCCAAAGCAGGCACTCCTTTACTTCCACTGGGAGCTGGAAAAAACCTCTTCCCACTCCATGTTCCTCAGTATCTATACAATTGTGTGTTTAGCCTTACAGTCAACCTGAGAAAGGTGAGGTGTGTGATGGGGTTAAAGAAGAAACTGACTTAGAGGAAGGTGATTCTGAAATTCTCAACTGAAGGGGTTTTTGCACCCTGTGCTCGCAACAATCGGATAGTATACTGGACTGGATGGACCACTGGCCTTATCCAGTATGTCAATTCTATGTTTCAGGGAAAGGAACTTAAACACAGAATGCTTTCATACTGCACAACAAAGATTTTGCTTCCTGAATACTTTTGGGTGTATCATATGGATGTTGGGCTCCTGATTACAAAAATCACCATGAAATTTCCCTATCACATACCGTTTTTTTGAAATCACCTATATTTGTTATTTCAATTCATAATTTAAGTCTATTAAAATGTTGCCCACAATGTAAGCTGAAAAGTTTTCTATCTTGTGTCCAAGTATGCCTGGGCATGCAGTGACACTGCACCTAGTGCAGGCCACACAACCTGCAGTGGGAATGCTAAGGCTTAAGCAGGGCGGATGCTGGCAGAACAGGTTTTAGAAAGGCTATAAAAGCATTTCGCACACACCATTCTTTGCATTGTGTTTATATCAGTTTCCATTCACGTTGATGCGCATGCTCTATGTGCACAGCATATTGTGTGTACTCACAATAATGAAGCAGTTGTATTTTCAGGAGGATTCGTGATAGCAAAACGTCTCCCCAGTGTCGCAACAGCCGCAATACCTTCTGTTACGTTTGTGGCAAATATATGCTTAAACCTCAGAGACAGAGCATGACTGCACGTATTAAGAAAGCGTAGGAGCTCTACTCTGGCCATAAAATTGTTGATCAGGACAAAGCCTGGGCTCCTCACATTTGTTGCACAGCATGCACTGTTGATCTTAGAGCTTGGCTCAGAGGTACTCGGAAGTCAATGCCGTTCACTGTCCCGATGATATGGCGAGAGCAGAAAGATCATGTGACAAACTGTTACTTCTGTCTGACCAATGTGTCTGGGTTCTATGCTAAAAACAAGAAATCCATTGAATATCCCAATCTCCCTTCAGCCATGAGATCTGTCCCGCATGACGACAGTCTTCCAGTACTGAAGCCACCAGAGACATGGAGCCTAGAGGAGGCAGACAAAGATGCCATGATGTACAAGCCAGGAATGGAAAACATCTTGGCGCAATCAGTGACGAGCATGGTGAAAGGTCTCACCAGGACATTGTGATCATGGAAAAACAGTATCAGGGCAACTGGAATCCAGCAATGCTGCCCGATTATTGTTGGACACTTAAATGAGAAGCCTCAGACACTGAGTACAAATGAAAATCATCAACAAAACATTTTTCGCTCAGTTAAAACTACTGAAAAGCGTCAGCATCGTTATGCGATTAAACGCATTACATTCAATAAAAGTCAGTTTCTTGTTTCTCCAAATTCCTATGTGACACAAGTAGTCTGAAATTACATTTGTGTTCAGCTTCAAGCAATCTAGCATAATCACCAAAATTTCTGAGGAAGCAATTTTCGAAAAAAAATTTGTTGTCCTTGATATTTGTGCTATTAAATATAACAGCACCTTTCCTTACCCGCTCCAGTCATGCAATCTACTTGGAATCCAATTTATGATGCTGGACTTTATGCACAAATAAATTAACAGGAAAATAACAAAGTTCAGCTCTGACTTTCTCTCCAAGCTTGGTTGCTTCTACAGATTCTCCCACAAGACTGCTTTATTCACATCCTGGATGCAGTTTTTCTTTCAAGAGCCACCCACCTTCCTTATATCTATGTGGGGTGACAGTCCAACTGGCTCAGAGTCAACAGACCCCACTTAGCTATCCGGCATCTGCTAACAGGGTGTGCTGGGCAAAAACTGTCGGGAATGACATGCCATGACATGTAGGTCAGCTGTATTTTTCTTTGCAAAATATCATGAAATTTGTAATATTTCTTAGCTAAGCAAAATGTGCAGTTTATACTTTACTATATTTAAGTTGTGGGTTTGTCAGAGCATTCTAGGAGACGCAAAGTAACTTGTCTCTTACACATCATTTACTGTTTGCAATTATTGACCTTCTCACAACCTCTAGATTACTTTGTCATGACTTGTATTACCCAGCAAATTAAAGGGAATGCTTGAAAAAAATCTGACAAAAATTCACAATTCCAAAGGCCACAACACAGTCCACAAAAGATACTCAGCATCTCAAAGGATTGAAACTGGGGCAACTAGAAAATAACCTCACTTTCTTACCTAACCTTTGCAACATCATGATTGGAATAGCAGCCTTCAAACTCAGTATTGCCAAACTTAAGTATTGAGAACTCATGACTGACTTAAAAAATCATGAGAGTTGTTTTATATGTTTTGAAGCCCTCTGTGGTTCATGTTTTCAAGCTTTTCCCCTTAAATCTGAGGTCTGGAAATTCCCTCCACCCACCGCAACCTGAGATTCTCATGTTATCAGTGGACCACTAGAAACTGACACGAAGAAAAATTCCATATTATCAAAAGATTCCTGGTAAAATTATGAAAATTAACACTGATACAAGCATATTACAATACATACAATATATTATTTTGAGTTGTGGCATATGCAAATAGCAATACAGATATGTGAATTGTTGCATTAAATGTTCAACTCTGCCATGTGTATGTTACAGCCAAAGAGAATCTTTCACAATGTGTCTCATCTGTAATATGTGATAGCAAAGACTTGATGAGTAGAACTGCCTTCTCAGGTTCACCAGCACTAAACCTGCTAGGGACTATCTTGCTAAATGGAACTGATAAATTATTTTGTGCCAGACATGTTACCTGTGACCCAATTAACAATGACACAGCCTCTTTCATTTTTAGGACAGTATACTTCAGACACATCTCTGTGGATATGTTTAGATAGATGGCATACACAGCAAAGTGGTATATACACAATACAACATATATTTATACTTCTTCACACAATGTGATAGGTAGACCTGAAAGTATTAAGAGATTTAGTTTGAATGAGCAATGAAAAGTTCAAATGGGTGTAGCAATAAAGGTAAGGGGGTGGATCACAGGATGGCAAAAATCAGTCTGGTAGGATTCAAAGTGATTTAAAAGAGATTCTTACGGAAATGCACAAGACTGGGAAGAAAGCAAATCTACTTTATCCTAAAGGGTAGGATCTATGCCACAGCTAAGCTATGCTAGTTATTACATCCCCCAAAGAAAGCATTTTGGAATGTGATATAAAGAGGGAATGTCACAGTTGACTGAAGGAGTGCTTTTGGTCCTAAAGGAGACCAAAGAACATTAATTTAACATGGATTTTTTGAAATGCAGTGTAATTGTATTTATTTAGGTGTTGAACAGCTACTAATACAATCAGAGCTCCAGTTTGGTCACAATCATAGGTTCAGGCTAGAAATACAACAGAAGTCTGTCTTGCTTGGAAACCACCTGGAAGAGGTCCACCAGACCCTCTAAGCCAAAGGTTGGCAACCCAAAAGAAGAGCCATTTTTAAGTTCCTTCAATAACCAAGTGTTTTGAGAGCCACAATGGGTGTAGCCTCCTGGTGGGAGTTCAGGGAAGCTGAGTCAGGGTGCCTGCCACATGGTCCCATGGCCAGGGGAGGGAGCCTGCAGCCAGGAATGGCCCCCTACAGGGTCCCCCATTTGTGGTGAGGAGCCTGGAGCCTGGTGCAGGACACCAGCAAGGTCCACTGGTGGCAGGGTGAGGTCTGAAGCCAAGAGCCACAAGAGGGCAGCCAAAGAGCTGCATGCAACTCCAGAGCTGCAGGTTGCAGACAGCTGCTATAAGTAGAGCCCGGCATGGATACAAAAATGTGGAACCACATCCAATCTGCATCCACTCAGTGATAACGTTAATTTGATCCAAAATCCTCATGCCAAGGTTTAGCTGCATCTGTAACGACAGCTGCAACTGAGCTTAGGCTCACATACAACTATTCAGCCTTTGATTGGTTCATTCCCCACATGGGTCCCACCCACTTTTTCCTTTATTGTTTGTGGTTTGCATGCTGTGCTATCAATCAGATTTCTTTGCCCACCTATGAAATCTCTGGTTGACAGCAATGGCTTGCCAACTGGAAGCATGAAAAGGAAGAAGTGGGGAGGGGAATGAGCCAATCAAAGGCCAGCAGTGAGTCTCCAAGTCCCACCTTGAAACTCTGATTGGCTGGCAGATCACAATCTAGGATTGGCCAGAGCGCTTCCTGGTTCCCCTGCATGCTGCCAACACAGACCAGTGCAGCAACTTCAACAATGGATCGCAGTTGGATAAGGTAACAATAGAAGCTGCATCTGTGAGTTGATCCGCAGCAATGGGTCTGCGGTTATCTGCGGATCTGCAGTGGATACCCGTGGATTTGCAGGGCTCTAGCTATAAGCCTTAGCACAGCAGACAGGTATTCCTGGTACATACAAGTCTCGTATCAGCTCACCTTAGTCATTAACCTAGTATAGCAGTAGCCATGGTTTTTATCTGATACTCAACCCTAACATGTGACAGGAGTTTTCCTTAACTTTTGCAGGAGATCAGTCAATTGGAGCCAGAAATCAAGTTTACCTCATTTACAAGCATGCCTTTGTTTCACCTAGCAAAAAAAAGATTAAATTCAAAATTTGGGTTTGCTCTGGATAACCGCTCAGATGTCAGCATGATTATGTGAAGTTTTCTGAAACTGCTTGAGTCTCTTGGGTCTGCAAAAATCAGGCTTGAAGTGATGTAAGAACAGTTTCTCAGCTTCATGTGGTGCAAATCAGTATAGGTTTTTTTTTAAAAAACAAACAGACAAAGCAAAGAAGCTACATTGATTTAAACCAACTGATGATCTGGGCCCAGCATTTTTTAGACGAAGTCTTATCTTTCTTATAGCAGATTAGTTTTGCAGAAATTCATTGAGAACATTCTCATGGTTCATGATGCATGTGCATACACATACACACTCTTCTTAGTCTGGTCCCAAAAGGAATCTGCAAAGGTTCAAGTGTGTGAAAATTCATGATAATAAAGTAACAGAACAGTTCAAAGTCTTCTAAAAGTTCCAGACATTTGCAAAGTGTTAAAAGAAAAGAGTGTTGCTATTTTTTGTGAGCTGCCTCATGAATTCTCAGTCAATACTGACTAAGAAGCAACATTACAGAAAGGAACTGAAGAGGCCATGGGTTGGCAAAGGGTTGCGAACAGCTGTGAAAATAAATGATGACTAGAGAAATAGAGGGAAACTATACAAGGTAGCAGTGTGCCTCACAGAACTTTTATACTCCTGTTGCAGATGGCGGCATGTTTTAGAATCCAGCTTTCTGAAATTAACTAACCTGGCAAGTGCCCACCTGGTGGACTTCTCCAAGGATAGATCCAGCCATCATTCTGAATGTTACCACAGACGGTCCAGTTGTAAGAGCTGAAGAGAACTACATGTCCATGCAGCTTTTTATTACACGTATATTCAAGAAAGAGAGAGATTGTGTGTTAATAGGAAATCAAAGAGTTCCAAGCCTTTTTTTTGTCTAGATATAATTGCCAGAAGAAGGAGGAGGCTCAACCTCCAGTTACAAATATATATATATCACTCAGTCCAAGTGCCTCTTTTCAACATCTGCTTCTTTTCTTTTCTTTCATAGAAAGCATGCATGAATAATCAGACCACAGTGCTGCTGTTAATTGTAAAAATCATTAGTAAACTTCCAGGTGCTGTTTACTATATAACCATTGTAATTTTCTATCCTAAAATCAGCATCTCACCAACATCATTGTCTGCCCTGGGGCATGGGGATTGTGCAGTTTTTACATTGTCAAAGGCAGTTGCAACCCCATTTGCTAGCAATGAAAGAAATGGATCCACACCTGCAGCGTTTGAGGCAATAATTCCTAATATTAGCCAGACCTCATGAGGAGAGGGCTTTTTTGCCAATCTTTTATGATTCAACACTTTACAATCCATTTGAAATCATTTAAATATTCTTTTATTTTGTTACTCCTACCCCATGTTTATTCTTCCCTTCATTTCCCCCTGCTCCCAAAACAAACCTATGAAAAACAAGATCTAGTCTAGATATACTACTTCACCTATGAAGCTAAAGAAATAATGGAATTAAATTTTCAATATATAAATTACTTGGACCATCTGAGAAGAAGGCAGAGATATCTGCTACAGTTAATCAAAATCTGCCTTGAATTCAACACCTGATTTCTGCTTACAAAACTTATAATGAAATCTGAATTAATTTTTTGGGCCACATTTCCCCTTTCATTCTATACATCAGAGCCTAGAAGATAAATGGCAAGGAATCTCGGCTAGTATAAATCAGCATATTTGCACTTACTTCATTGTGATTTCACCAATAACACCAGCTGAGGATCTAGCCCTATTTGTTTACAGTAGGTTCTTATTTATGAAGTGCAATTTCTACATAACTATTTTGTCCCAGCAAAAGTGGTCTCACATTACCATTTTTTCCAAACTTCTTTCTCATAAAAAATACATTCTGGACGGTCAGCTTTATGTTCTCAAGATAGAGTTCAGTTCAGAATAGCTAACTGGAAGAGGAATAGCTAACTCTCTCATCTGTAATAGAGGTCCTCATGAATTTCATGTAGTGCTAGTTGCTGACCCAACATTTGATAGCATTTTAATTCAATAGTGTCGTCTCTAAGGCTATGTCTACAATTACAAAATTAATTCAAAATATTTATTTTGAAATAACTATTTCAATTTTAATTTGAAATAATTATTTCAAATTAGCACTACTTTCAAATTTATTATTTCAAATTAGGAGTCCAGGGAAGACTCTCTAATTTGATATAAGGTAGGAGTTGTTATTTTGAAGTAGAGAGTCTATATTAAATTCTGTAATTTGAAATAGGGGAAGGCAAGCAAAATAATAGGGTCATTATTTTGAAATAAGCCTATTCTGTGGCTTAGAATGACTTATTTTGAAATAATTATGAGTTAAGCACTATTTCAAAATAAAAGCAGGTTTTATTATTCTGAAATAGCACTTCATTATTTTGAAATATAAAACAATTCGAAATAATAAAATGCATGCATGGACAGGAAAACAATTATTAAATAACTTCTAAGTGTAGAGATACCCTAAGTATGGCAAGTTCAAAGCATATGAACCAGATAATCAGGGTAAAAGTACTGAAAATATAACTAAAGTAGTTTGCTTTTACATACAGTACATTTTTTGAAGTTGCTTGATATAGCAAATTCTCCATTAAACTAGCTCCTGGTAAATGGTGATAAATATTCATTTGGGTTTTGAAGCTTGGAGAGAGGAACAGAACAATTTGGACACATTTATTCAGATACTATACAGTAGAAACATTGTTTCTGATATGATAAACCCTTCTTTATTTGAGTAGTCTTGGAAGTCAATGGGACCACTCAAGAAAGTAAAGGTTATAGGACTGTGCTTTACATAAGATAATAAAGGGCTTGATTGTTAGATGTATTGAGCACCTATAACCCCACTTGAATTCACTGGGATATGTGAACACTTAGCACCTTTGAAAATCAGGCCCAAGAGAAGTGAATGAAGAAAACAAATTTTTTATCAAGAGTAAGAAAGAGGAGGCTCAGAACAACTGATAGGAAAAGCATATATTTCAAGGCCCTGATTCTGCAAAGCACGGAAGAATGCGCTTTCAACTCATTTCTTAAAATTATTCTTATTTGGCAAAGTACTTATGTATTAGTTTAACACTGATTAGTTTAATATGATTAAGTCTCATTAAAGTAAACAGGACATAAAGCCTTTAAAACTTGAAGGTAAATGGGTACTCAATGCTTCATTGAATTGGGGCCTAAACAATTGTATCTCAATTAGAAAGGGATTCAAAATACCCTAAAAAGGCTTGATTTGTTTTGGTTTTTTATTCTCTGGATGAGTCTTTCCTAGTAATAAAGGATGATCTATTTTCATTCTCATCCAAATGGTGGTGAATTGTCATTCTCGTTATTAAGGATATTTTTTTATTCTGAGTAGACCCATTTTCAGCATTTTTTTTTTTTTTTACCTTCTGAGAATTCATTTAAGTAAGCTGCCTTCAAATAACAAGCAAAGAGGAATTGTCAGGTCAGGGTTCTCCTTAAAATCCATTTCATTCCAAAGATTTTGTTCCCAAAATTCTAAACACAAAATGTATGAAAGAACTAGAAATGGGGGATCTCAAATTGGTGTCTTTAAGACTAAGTTATGAAGGGTAGGATTTTAAAAAGTGCTCACTGCTGGCCTAGTTCTGCTTGAACTGAAGTCTGTGGGAATTTTATCATTTGTTTCAATGGGAGAAAGAAAGGCCAAGGCTGGGTGTTTTCGAAAATTCCAAAGTCTTCAACCAACAGTGTGTTCTATTAAGAATCTTAAAATAGATTCACATGAGTCACTTTACAAATAAAGACCAAGTGCTTGATCTAGCATTCATTTTTTAAGTCAATGGCAAAATCTTGTAACTTCCAGGGAGCCGAATTGGGGAAAAAATCTTATCCAAGTATTTGTAAATGGAGTTTGAATTCCTACATTGATACAGAGTTTTGAAATCCCTTAACACATTTATGTATGTGTGAAGGCTTTAATCCTTTTAGTAAAGTAGAGAGTTTGTCCTTAAATAGCTTGAAGTCAATAAAAAAGATTCCCAGGCCAGGTCCACAAAGGTAATTAAAGTCCTGGCCCTTAGATATAAATGCTTAAGTCCCAGTTTTAGGCACCACAGCAATCCACTGAATTCCTGCATGGTTGCCACAGTGTATAGCGTACTACAGGGCCCTAAACTTGTTCGGTCCCTAAATTTCCACTGGCACTGCTGGTTCCTTAAGCATCTTAGTTTCTCTATCTGAAACAGAACACTCCTGCCTCCCTCAAGGAACATATCTGCTTGTCTCCTATCCAGTGTTCCCTCTAATGTGTTCGGCTGCACGGCCGCACATGTAAGAAACCCCTCCCCGCGCAGGGGTTTCCGGTTCCCGCGCACGGGGAGGGCCAGTCCAGCAGCGCAGCCCAGGACTGGTTGGGACAGGCTGGCAGAGTGGCTGAGGATCAGCCAGGGGAGTGGGGGCGGGGCGGAGCCTGGGTGCGGACCAGCTGAGCAGCTGGGAGAGGAGGGGCCAGGGCCGGGCAGGGGCCAGCAGAGCGCCTGAAGATTGGCTGGGGGCTGGTCAGGCTTAGGGTTACCAAAAAAAAAAAAAACCCAAGGAGTTGTGTAGCACTTTAAGACTCCTCCACTTTGCCCTGCCCTTGTCCGTCCTCCAAGCATTACAGAAAAAGTGTCTTTTGTCTGCTTTTTGCTGGAGGCTGTGGCAGCTCTCTAAAAATAGAAGCATGCACCTCCAGCATGCATTTCTCTGCTCCTCAGCCCAGCTGCAGCTATGGTTGGGAATTTGGAGAGGATCCCTTGCTGGGCTGGTGCACCTTGATTGAGAGTGAAGGGGGCTGGTTGCAGTGCTGGAAGTGGTTTCGCTTTGCTTTGTTGCTTCAGCTCCTCACCCCTGGCTTCTTTCCAGGCACCAGCTCAGGTCCTCTCCCCTTTCCCTGCACCTGATTGTGAGGAAGGCTTGATCTTATTTTTTGGAGGGGTTGGGGCTTTTCTTCACCCTGATGGGGTCTCTGAAGTGCCCAGAGAGAAACTTGTGACTGCTTCTTTGCTTTCTGCTTTGCTGCCCTGCTTGGCTTAAAGTTTCTGGGGAGGTTTGTTTCTTTAATAGCTGGGCTAAGCCAGATCTTTATTCCTGCTAAGGAACTTTCGCTTTTGACAACAAATCTTTTGTTTAGAGGTCCAACAAAGTTCACTTTTGATTGTGAGGAGGTTTGAATCTGTAAGATTTTCCTTTTCCCAATGTGATTTTTTGTGTTTGTTTCTCCTTTCCAAGAAGAGATTAGTCCACTATAGATGTATCCTTAAATTTTAGTAAGATACACAGATGTGCAAGTATTATCTGTTCTAAAGTAGCTGCTGGGCTGCGCCTGATCTTATAGTTTAAATGAAGTCAGTGGGAAATTTGATGGAGCAAGGATTGCAATATTTGTCCCTTTGTTAGTAGTTTATCAAATCACAGAAAACAAGCAGCTTGGTTTTGCCTTTTGCTTATATACTCTATGCTTATTTTTATTTTGGTATATTTAGGAAAAAACTGATCATTGCATTCAAGAATAGGTGCTGTCCTCTTGGGTGTAGCATTTGATAGTCACAAACATCTACTTCTACTCTGGCCCCCTAGCCATTTGATGTGTATTTCACATAAAAGCAAACAAATTTGTCAACTGTCATAAAATTGATATATATCCATCTGTGGTTTATGGCAGACATAGTAGGATATGATGTTTCCAGAAATTTGCATTTTAGGTAAAAGGTTATGTTTCAGGCAGGTCTGCACACAAAAACCAGGAGCTCTCATTTTTTCTGATTTCTCCTTTCCTGTGTGTATAAAATCTAAAGAGCTTGTCTGTGATTTTTTTTTTAAATACTGCACAGTGAGGCTCAAAACTGGGGCTAGACAGGGATTTCTGTACACCCCGCCTGCACCTCCCAGTTGTCGGCTAGTAACAGCATTAGACCAAATGAGTGAGCACCCCTTATACCCCCCCAAACATCCCCCTGCACCACCCCCCTAATTTGAAGTCATGGGGAGAATACTGCTGACAGAGATTACTTTTCCTTTAGAAGCCAACACCTCAAATTCTGTTAGGCTTCATGTAGTCAAGGACCCATCCCTCTGTGTGTCAAACAATGAGAGTGAATTCTGTGAAGGAACTTACTGTGTTAAAACTGATTTTAATCTTGTCCATAATTACTATATTAAATTTATTGGAGGTTTGCTTCCATTTGCAACTCACAACATAAAAACATCAGTCTGGATAGGAGTTCTGCAGCGTGATTCTCCTTCCACCTTGATATAAACATTAAATACTTAGTTTCGTGACTCCTCAAAGTGGTTGGCTTTACGGTTACTTTAATGTGAAGAGGAAAAATACTTAAACCATTCATTTGATATTCTTGAGCCTCTGTTCTTGCAACTAATCTCATGCTGTAACTAGGGGCTAGACAGGTTTCCCTGGAGTTGGGCGATCAATGGGGCAAGCATTTAGGAGGGGGCATTGGCTGGGTGGATGAAAGGGGCCCAGGTGGAGCCCCAGATCAGTACGTGTCCTCCAACATCCTCCTTTTTGTACTTCCCTGTCCTCCTTTCCATGCTTCGGTATCCGGTAACCCTAGTCTGGCAAAATGGTTGAGGATTGGATGGGGTGTGGGGGGGACAGGCCTTAACCATGGCCAAGGATCAACTGGGGGAGGGGGCAGGCTGGGAGAGCAGCTGAAGATGGGCAAGGGGGCAGGCCTGAAGCCCCACTGAGGATTGGCTTGGGGGGAGGGAGTTGCTAGCTATCCAAGGGCTCCTTTTTACCTTCATGTCCTTCTTCCCTCAGGCATTCTAAAAAATTGGTGATTGTCCAGCCTTTTACTTCTGATAAGTAGACTGTTGCGGGGAGGGGAGGCCCAATACAGTGCTGGAACCCACAATCCTGATGTTAAGAGTTTGCTGCACAGATGCACACACAGGGAATAAAGAGCAGTTTATTGGGGGAGGCAGGATCAAGGGGCAGTGGAGTACACAGTTATCCTTTATGCCTAGAAGTTTTTTTATATGGAATGCCTGTAGCTCAGTTGGTAGAATAACAGATTTGTAATCACAGGGTCAAGCCCTGGGTTGGGTTTTTTACCTTTTGGCTTGTTGCTCCTTAGGGAAGGGTTAAATTGGGGAAAAAAAATATATAGCAAACACTAATAAAATGAAGGAAAATAAAGTATGCTGTGATCAAAATTACTAATAGTGACCAATTAAGTAAAACAAATAAAGGGTCACATTTGAACTGGGTAGGAACAATTTAGAACCATTTTTTTTAAATTGTAAAATGGGCTACTGTGCAAAATGAAAAATGAGAGGCAAGATAATTGCTTTCACTAACTTTTTTATGTGCTTATTCATTTTGGAAAATGGACAAAGGCAGACAAACAGGACTGAAGAACTGATGAGACAAAATGTCACATAAGCATAGAATACATTCAAATTATTAATAAAACAATTTAAATAACATATTAATTTTTCATTTTTCTATACTTTTCAATAATTTCCATCACGTGAAGTTCTACAAAAATTTTATTCAGAAAAAGTTCTGCACACGGGTTCAAAATGTTGCACACAAGTCGTCAAACCTTAGAGGGAACATTGCTCCTATCTTCCCAATGGGATCCATGAACCGGGAGAAAATAGGCAGGGGAATGCCCATCTCACCAATGGAGCCTGATCTGACAGACTTGATAAGACAAGCACCTGCCTGCAGCCCCGCGTCAGGCTCCTGTCTCCCTATTGGGAAGAGAGGAGCAGAGGGGACAGAAGAGTTGTGGGATGCACACTCACATCAGCATTCCCATTGGTTAATTAAGGCATCCACCTACTGTGCTGGCTTTTGTGGATCCAGTTCTTAGATACCTATGTCTCCTCATCCGTTGTATAGGGAGCCTAAGCACTTCACTCAGGCTTTGCGGATCTGATCACAATGGCTAAATCCTTTTGTGGATCTAGGTTATGCTGACTTCAGGAGGCTGTGGCTTAGGCCTTTTATTCATAGGGTCAAGAGATCTTCCGCATGTACTTTGAGCTGAATAGCCAGTTCTTCAGCACTAATATTGACTGTCTTGTATGTAACAATGAGCCTGTGCTATAATTAAAGTTAAATTTCTGGTACAGGTACTTTTAGTAACAGTCAAGGACAAATTGCGGGCAATAGACAAAAAGTCACAGAAGCCATAACCTGTCCCTGACTGTTACTAAATATACCTGGGGGAAGGGGAGGGGTTGGAAACTGAGCTGTGGGGCGTGCAGCTGCTTCAGCCTGTTGCTCTAGAGGCCTGAGTGGCTGATTAGCTGTATGGCAGTAGCCCAGAGGCTGACAGCTGCTCCAGCCCTGCCCCAGAAGTCACAAAGTCCTGCAAAGTCATGGAATATATGACCTCCATAATCAAATCTTATCCTTAGTTATAATATTAAAGTCAATGTCAGGAAAAAAATATATTGTATGAGAATTGTTCAATATTCATCAGAAAACTTTTACCAGGTTTGATTTTTGTAACTCTGAAGTTTGCCCCACGATTTACAGGTGTGTCTGATCACTGAGTTATTTGTCTCTAGATGTTTCAGGGTGAAATCTGGGTACCTGCCTGCTTTGCATTTGTCCGTTAATTGATGCTCTATTTTCCCCCATGGCAACTGCACTTCATGAGTCTGCCAGACTCCAGAAGCTTGAGCCAAATTAAAACCCTTCTGTGAGAGCTTTACATTTAGTAATTTTAACCTCCATATTTGAAGCCAGAATTTTTTGTACTTTTCATCTTCAGTCTCTTACTTTGCAATAAGAAAACAGATCTGGCCTTATCCACTTAACTGAGAATGTAAAGAAGCAGGATTTGAAATGCAGAACCCATGGGGGCTCTGACATAATTTTGAATGTGTTCACTGTGGCCCCATATGCTGAAATTTAACTGAGGCTGGTGCCAGAGATGATCTTCTATATTTTAATTTACAGAAGCTGTATTATCTTTAAGGTTTTTTTTTTCTCACCTGGGTTTAACTGATACCTAAATATTATTGATTTTCCTCCTTCTATCTACTAAAGAGAAAAAGAGGACAACATCTTGAGCTTAAAACCACTTCAATTTCTAACCATTTAAATTGGGCTCATGATAGGAATCAACTATTGTTTTCTGACTATTTGTCTGTTATGGTCTTAAAATACAGAATATCATCTGTAGACTAGCAGTTCCTTTTTTTTCTATATTGTCTTATGTAAATTGTTGTAAAAATAAATTAACACACAAACAAGGTGATAGTTTTTATTCTGATGAGTACAAAATCTAAATTAGCAATCCCTAGATTAAAGCATATGTAGGAATAATGGATATTTGCTGGGAAAATGTGCATATCTGATGATGTCTTTTTTTGTTCCCTAACTCTTTGTATGATGCTTGTCTTGCTAGTCTTAGCCACCGACCCTACATCAATTAATTCTGTTTGTGTGAGTGTTGCACAAATAGAAATATCACCATCACTACCACTACTACTTCTAATTGCCCAGGTTTCTGTCAAACACAAAGAACTTGCCATTATTTAAGTGACCATCCAATATAAATTTCACAATGTGCAATAAAAGTGGCTGCATTCATTACTGGACTGACTTGTCATACAAGAATACTCACCTGATCTACATAACTACCCCACCAGTAACTACTAGATCCTACTAGGGTTATAGCCCACAAAAGCTTATGCCTTAATAAATTTGCTGGTCTTTAAAGAGCCACAGGACTCCTTGTTAGTTTTGCTGAAATAGACTAATACACCTATCCCTCTGGTACTAGGATCTGTCCATCAAACCTTCTCTGTTCCAAAGCCTATGTATAAAGATGGACTTTGTAACATCCCAAGAAAATGAACAAGTCTGGGCACTGTTGTGCCAAGGATAGAAGCAAGTATAAAACACCAAAATATAGGACATTGAGCTTATAGGCCCTTCTGCTCTCTGACAGGGTGCTCTAACGCTAGCATGGACTGCATCTGACAGCATAAAAATGGATGAGAGCCTGTTTCAACCAATAATCGAGTTCCCAAACTCTATGAGGATTAAAAAAAAACAAAAAACAGGCCATCCCAATCCACTCAGAACCATTTGGGTAGATAGATAACTGGCAAGTTTCAATAGGAGTATACCATAATCTCAAGGCCAGGCTATGAGAGCACACAAGGTGTCTTTCTCTCTTTGGATGGTTTACACAAAGGCCAGTCACAATTATAATTCATGTGCTTTGGAAATACGGAGACCTTTTGTACCATATGCCCAAAATGGGGGATGGAAGAAAGCAGGGCTTGGCTCCCACGCATAGCCCAGATCACAAAATAAGGTGGGCACATCCAAGGTAACAGGTTGCACCTTCTTAAAGGATTATGTGGCCTGTGCAGTCCTCTCATGCACCAGAAAACGGAGGCATGATCCCTGTGTGACCTTCCCTTATTGAACTGTAGCACTATACCCTAGCCCCAGTTGTGGAGTAGGGCCTTATTGCGCTAAGCACAGTACAAATGTAGAACAAAAAGGCAGTTGCTGCCCCACAGATCTTACAATCTAAGCGTAAGACAAGAGACAACCGGTGAACAGACAGAAGAGTACAAGACAAGGCAATATTGGTCAGCATGATAAACTGTGGTCTCAGCACACAAGAAGCTTAACTGTCACAGACTCATAGAAGATTAGGGTTGGAAGGGACCTCAGGAGATCACCTACTTCAACCCCCTCCTTAAATAGGGCCAATACCAACCAAATCATCCCTACCATGGCTTTTTCAAGCAAAGCCTTAAGAACCAATAGGGATGGAGATTTCATCACTTTCCTAGGTAACCCATACCAGTGTTTCAGCATCCTCCTAAGTAGCAAAGTTTTTCCTAATATACAACCTAGATTCCACCCTTCATCCCCTGCAACCTGAAACCATAGTTCCTTGTTCTGTCACCTGCCATCACTGAGAACAGCCTAGCTCCATCCTTCCTGGAGCACCTTTCAGGTAGCTGATGACTGCTGTCAAATCTCCCTGACTCTTTTCTTCTGCAGACTAGACAATCAAGTGTTCTATGAACTTCAGAGCATAGAAGAGTTTTAAGGGTAGTTTTGGAGGAAGATAATGAGTTAGTTTTGTAGATGATGCTTATGGAGAGCTCCTCCAGAATGTGAAGGGCAGCAGGGGAGAAAGAGTAAAGGTGACTGTTTAGAAATTTAACAAGTGGGTAATGGAGGCAGGCACTGTGTGCTGATTAGAGGTGACAGTCGACCTTTTGATACTGAATGAGAGAGGATAGGTAGGGTGCAGATAGGCCAGGATGAGCCTTGAAAGTGAAGACAAATAGCTGATGTGATAAGAAAGAATGAGAAGTCAGTGAAGGGATGCAAAGAGGGCAGACATCAAAGCAATGGCCTAGTAAAATGATCTTTGCAGCAGCATTTTGAATGGATGTGGGCAGGGGAAGACTGCATTTGTGAAAGTCAAAGAGTAGTGTTGCGATAATCAACACATGAGAGAAGAGCCTGGACAAGGGCTTTAACTGTGTGTATTGAAAGGAAAAGCTATTATCTTAGAGACTTTATGCAAAAATAATCTGCAAGTCTTAGACATAACCTAGATGTGAGATCCTAGTCCATGATGACTAAGGCAAAGCATCTAATCTTTTTCTATGTCATTTATGTTTGATGATTGAATGTCCTGAACCTGGTTGGCTCAAATGGTGTTGCAGTGGTGATCTTATATGTAAAGATGCTGGCTGAAGCCAAAGAACTGATGAGTCAGAGTAGAAGGCACTGCGCTAGAAACCCTGACTTGTGTGAACAAAAATGACAAATGGTTTTCCAGGATTATACCTTTTTCTATATTTTTAATTTGGCATATTTATCACAGATTTTAAGATAGCTGCAGTATCTAAGGACAGATCAAGACCCCATATAAAAAAAAAGAGAAGAGGAAGAATGAAGATAGATATATGGGCTTCACAAAAACCTGGTATCTCAAGCTCTTTCTTATTTAACATCTCCAATATATGTTTCCCCATAAAGCATTTTGCTTTTGCTCTGGATTAAAGCTATTTGCTGTATAATGCAGGAGGGGGAAGTTAGACTATTTAAGGCACAATTTCTGTTTATGGTCCCAAGGTATGTTCTAATCACCTTTGTTTACCTCATATTCCTTTCTTAATTAACTGACAACCTATTAGCATACTTTTTTTATCCCAGGAGTATTAATTATACATAATTTATATCATAAGCATTTATTCGTTATCTGTTGGATGAATAAAACATTTACCTGTTTATAGCTATTTGAGGTTAACACTTTTATATAAAGAACTCACCTGAGATTTACAATCAAATTATCAGATTTTTAATTTTCTGTTACATAATGATACTGTATTAGTCATTGTAGTATTTTATTCCACTGTAGGCTAAACAATCATTTAGTGGAGCACAGTGTTGGCAGCATTAATTAACCAATAATACATGCTTAGTTGCACAAGCTCTAAATTATAAAAAATGCAAGATGAAAATGTCTAGGTCTTCTGTGTTAATTTTATGCACAGTTGAGACCAATTCTGCCTTTAGATATGCACACAGAACTCAATAGGTGCTGTATATACAGATGATATAAGAATCTGTTCCAGAGGAAGGACTGACTATTTTCACTATCAGGCTGAAAACCTCCCTGATGATTTTAACTTTGTCCATATCTGAAAGAGAAAAACAAAAGTGGAAGAGTGGACCACTGGTATATCATGGTGATGAGCATAGTATAATGTCAAACTTACATAGAGCCCAAAAGTGAAAGGACTTTCCTATTATCAGTCAAGGACCATGGTTTCCACTCTTTTATAGTTGGTGTTACTGAACTTGTTCCTATACAGGTATCTCAGTTTCATGTGACAAACTGGTTTAGTTACCCCACCTTACCTTTTTTGTCTTTGACTCCTCCCCCCATTTCTGTGTTTATTCCTTCCTGTCTCTTTCTTCCTTATATTTTTCAGGCTGTCTTCCATTTTTATTTAGACAACCTCTATATTAATTTTAGCCCATCTTGTTTGTCTGTATTCCCTATCTCAAGCATAGAAGTGAAAGGGTATCACCCTCAATGGTAAGGTGATATGTGTGTCTGTGTCATTTAGGGATGTATACTGCAAAGTGAAAATGAGGGGTAGAGAGCTTGGAGTAATGTCCAGTGCTGTCCCTGCCATTTAGCACATGGGCATGGACCCCGAATGTGCCAAGCAACACCCTGAGTGCCCCAGGGAGTTGGAGCCAGAGGGGCTATTTTAAATATCACATCCTGCTGAACTCTTAGGCACATAGCATAGGGTGGAGCAGGGCAGAAAACATAAACAGGTGGGTTCTGCCATATCTTGAGGGTCCCAGCTTCACAACAAGATAAGAAAGGACTTGGGGCCAGGATGTGCAGAAGAGCTGTGAGGGCGGGTGAGGAAAGGGGTGCTGGGCTGAGGTGCACAGCACCAGGGGCATGGGGAGTGAAGAAGACGGCTTGGCCTTGGCAGACCAGGGATTGACTCCCCCCCTACTGTGTGGCCAACTGTGGGGACCTGACTGGGGGTCAGGCCCAAAGCCAGCTCAATGGCATATGACTCTGCAGCAACGTGATCTGTTTAATTCATCATATCTCACATTCACCAAGAACTGACTGTAAGCAATATTCAAAAGCCAGTTTGTCTCTTCATTACTGGTGGAGATTGCACAAGGAAACCTTTCATATTAAAACTGTTACTGGAACAAATCTATCAATGCTATGTGCTACTTGATCCACAGGGATCATTTGTGAAAGTAGCTAGTCTGACAGGTGTTGCTGCTCTTCTGGTAAATGGCCAAACTTTTCATTCGCTGCTCCAATTGCCAAGCCAGAAGGAATGACCTCTACCACAATATGTACCTCTGACTGGAAACTACTTGATGAAAACATTGCATCTGCAATGGTGGAATGTTTGATTTCTCATCCTGAATGAAGCATCAATGATACCATATTAGTGGCTATGTTTCACTGAGCGACACTTTTGAGAGTTGAAAAATGTCAATGAGGAGTTTGGTGGGCTCAACATCCTGCTACCAGTTTCTGGCAGTCCTATTTACCAGAAGATTGATTTGATGAGACCAGCTGTTCACTTTGTGGTGACTATTTTATTTTTTGTGAACTTACCCAGGACATGAGCAACAAGGGGACAACATATTCATTGACATTTTGAACAACCTGTGTGAAGGGAAGTTGACAATAGAGCAGTTGAACGTCTTCTTCAGAAAAGTAAAGAGAGTGACCAAATGGGCAATTATGCTCCTGGAAGTGCAATCCATGACATGATATCTTGTGAAATGGTGGACTGTCACAGTGCTGAGGTTCTTAAGAAAGTTGATGGGATATCAACTTGCAAATAAATACATCATCATACTTAAGAAGACACTATGAACAACACTATGGCAATCAGAATTCGGAGCTTTCCCTCTGTCTAAAATCAACAAAACTGCAGACATTCCAAAACAACTGATCATCCACATTGGAGCTAAGATTATGCTTCAGTATGACATTGATCAGGAGACAGACCTTTTATTGAGTCAATCACTAACATCATCTGGCCATACTTTCAACATAACCAGAACAATGACACAGATATTCCACAGCTGGTGATTGAGTTTCATGGGGGACCGGGAAGACACATCATTGAACCTATAACTGTTCAATTTCCAAGCAAACTTTGGTTAAGGCATTGTTGAGTGAAGAATGTTACCCATCATCATCTGATATGCTTTCCCAGTGCACAAACTTCAAGGAGCCACACTAGATTGAGGTGTTGTCAAGCTAGGCCAGGTGTGTCAAACTCAAATCACCACAAGTGCCACATTAGGACTAGTCCACTCCCAAGTGCCGCTCCACTGAAACCTCTTCATACAACAATACAAAGTATAGTCAAAATGAAAACATGAAGAATAACACATATATGCAACTAAAAGTCAATTTATTAACTTTAAGAAACTATACTGTGAAATGCTCATGTAACCCTTCTTCCAGGATGAGATGGCAGAACAAGGGGGAGGTTCTATATCTAGGGGGTTCCCAAATAATGTTACAATACCAACTGGCTCGAGCACCCACCCAGATTCCTGGGAAATTATGCACTGTTCCCTGGGCAGCCTAGGGATGAGTCTGAGTGTAGAACATAGAACTTTTAATGGCAGCATAAAAGAACATATATAAACAATATCAAGAATAGATGAAGGACAGGACTCCCAGAAAACCCAATACAGCACTCACTTCACCCCAGTGTGTGTAGAGAATGTCCCTCATGCCCACTCTCCACTGGTGCCACCTGCTGGTCACTCACACTTCCCTGCCCTCTTCTGGTCGTTCGCACCGTCCGCTGGCTCCGCCCGCTCCGCCTGCTGTTTGCTCATGCACTCCATCCGCTGGTGACTCATGCTCTCCAACCCTTCAATGGCCACTCGCACTGCCCACTGGCTCTGCCCACTGTCCACTGACTCTGCTTGCGGGTCACTCATACTCTCTAGCCCTTTGCTGGCTGCTCGCAGCATCAAGGGTCTCAGGCCTCAGTGATTTCAGCTCCTGACTTCAGTACACCACAGACAGCTCCTCTAATCAGAATAAAAAAGGAGGCTCAACAAGGAACCATTCAAGTCTATCTTTTAACAGTGGGGCAGGGGTGAAGCAGTGCCTCAGGCATTGCTCCTCACAGATCTATGCTGCCGCCGCCGCCACCACCGCCACCATTACCACCCCCTTTTCTCTCTCCTCACACACTGAAACACAGAGTTGCTCATTCTTTCAAGCTCTGTGTTGCTAATGGTGACTTTTCCACCTGATAGGCTAAACAGAGTTTGTACAATCAAAGGACAGCATATTAAGGACAATATTTCATTTCCCTCCTCAGTTAAAATACAGGTGTTGACAGATTTGTGATCAAATCAACCAACATATAACTTACCATCATGCCCTCTACCTACATAGTGAGATTATGCTAATACCTAATTGTGCTCATGCAGATACAAAGCCCATGCAGATTAGTTGCCCCCTTTTGGCTGTTAAGCACAAGAAGTACCCAGCCTCTAGACCTGGTTGACATCGTGCTGACTCTCCATCCAAGATGGAGGTAGCATCAGGAGGACAAGGAGTAAGTAAGTAAATACACTTCAATTTTGCATTATCAATTATGTGAGAAATTCTGGGTGTTGTTGCAGGCCAGAGGGAATAAATTTAGGGACCACATGTGGCCTACAGGCTATGAGTTTGAGTCTCCTGATATAGGCTCCAAATATTTTGCACTTGGACAGGTTTTTGTGGCACTAACCAGATTCCAATCATTGGATAAGATGGCAATAAATGAGACTGACTCCTCGAAGGTCGAAGCGAATAGGACCCCATGTCTGATCACACCACTTGGCAGGAACTAAACAGACTTTGTAATTTGGCTAGATACAATGATCAGAACTTAGTTTTGTTGAAATAATTGGAGACAAGGTGATAATTTGCATGATACAAAATAAAGTTCTTTTCTCATGATTTGATCTACTTTTCTTTTTGATTGAAGACCAAAAAGTCAAAAATAAATATAAAAAAAGGTTTTTTAGAAGAGATGATCTTAAAGCAATGAACTAAAAGAGAGAAAACAAGTCATTCAGATTCATGAGTTCTTGTATGAGAAATTTTATGAATTTGAATGCATTTGTTTGCAAAAGGTCAGATAGCCAGTGTAAATGTTACCATGACATTGTACTTACTAAACTGGCCATCTGACCTTTTGCGAACAAACACATTCAAAGTCATTAAAATTTTTATGAATCTGAATGACTTATTTTTCTCCCTTTTAGCTCATAGTTTCAATATTGTCTCTTCCAAAAACTTTATATAATTTTGTTATTTTTGTTGAGCTATATATCAAGGGGGTAGAAGTGATTTAACATGTGGTCTATTACTCAGAGATAGTGTGGAGTAGCTTGCTATCACCAGTACCATTCTTGAAAATATTTAAGATAACTGTCTCAGACTGTTCCCATTCACGTTTTGATTGTTTAACATCTTTACAGACCGGAGTTTGGTCAATGGGACATAATGGCTGCTGAATCATATAGAAGTTTCAGAATGGTGTCATACAGTTATATGGAAATATGCAGAACAGAAATTAAATCTCAGACTTTAACGTTCAGTCAGTGAATTTTCAATGTTTGAGTAGGTTCAAAGATTGACAGTTAATTTTGTCATGAAATGGGGTGCAGGGGGAGATTTCTGCCTCAAGAAGAGAATGCAAACAGTACTGTAGAAATCTGCAACCCTCCTTGCTATGCACTGATGTGTGTTACAGAAACAGAATGCTGAGGCCACAGAAAGACAGCACACTTAGGCAAGAAAGCCTATCACCTACAGCAGTCTGTCAAAACACCACCACAAAGTACAGAAACATGCTTCTGAAGTGTTAAAATTCCTTTTCTTTTTCCTCTACCAACCAGCCAGCTAATGAGAAAGTGAGAGAAACCTTATCACTAAAACAAATAAGGAATCTTGTGGCACTTTTAAAGCCTAACAAATGTATTTATTGCATCAGCTTTTGTGGGAGAAGTGGAAAACTGGGATTTTCTCCCTCAAAAGTTCATACAATAAATGAATTTGTTTGTTTTGCTGAACTAGACTAACACGGCTACCGTTCTGGAATTTCACACTAAAGTCCCTCCTTTTCTTTAAGTCAAGGACAGTCTATTGTTTGTCCAGATCCAAATTTCTTAACCAAGGTACAGTCATTGTCCAGACTCTAGAGAAAATTTTAAAAAATTATGATAATAGTAAAAATATTCTGGGGTCCATTCAAAAGCATTCATGGGTTATTTGGCCTATGGTCAAGCTATTGCCTCTCCCTTCTCTAAACCATACAGCCATAAAACTGTGCGAGGATACTGTGTAAAGTAGCAGCTTCTTACTCAGCAGATATGCTCTGTGTGGCTATTTAGAACTTTCTGCTTACTTTACTGAAAAAACTAAGTTTTAATGCTTTTTATTCTTAGCAGCCCTTCAAATGCAACATAACTAACAGACAGGCAACTGGATTGTATATTTTCAAGTCAAGCATCAACAGAACTGTTGGCTAATTGCCAATCAATCCCACCTAAGCAAACCCACTGAAGTCTATGAATCTACACAGGTATCACTGAGAACATAATTTGGCCTTCAGTATCTTCAATACAGATGAGAAAGCATGAGAAGGAAAGAACCCAGCATCTTCTTTTGGTCCCACAATATGTTTTGAGGCTCTCAGATAGCAAAAAAATAATATATATTTACTTGTAAACTTAGCATATATTATAATAAATTCACTTACAGTCAGTATATATGGGAACCCTCTACCAGCACACCCACTTAACATTTTAGTCACTCTTCAGAAAAGAGCTACATTTTCACATGAACATTTAAAGGGGGCCTTATCAAAGTTTGAACAAGTAACTCTTGTGAGCAGAGGCAATTGAAAGATCCAAGAACTTTGCATTCTAAAAGCAGATGAGTATGATCTTTTCCATTACTCCACTGAAGCATAAGGCCAGTTTTTCAAAACTTCTCTGGCTAATATTAATCATCTTAATCCACAGTCACCCAGTGCCTCAGTTTCCCCATCTATAATATGGGGGTAATAATACTGAGCTCCTTTGTACAGTGCTTTGAGATCTATTGATGGAGAACACTATAAGAGTTAGGCATGTTATTTTAAGACACCTGAATAAATTTGATTTTCACTTAGGCACTTCACCTTAAGGTAGCCAAGATTAAAAACAGAGGTCTAAGCCCCAGCACTGAAATAAACTCTAGCCACTTTACTCAATACATCTAGATTTCAAAGCTATCTGGATATCTATGTACTTGTAACTGAAAACTCCTAGAGCCTCACATCTGAGCAAGAGATGACCCTCGTGTAAAACCTGGGGTGAATTATTTGAAGTCTGTTTTTATGTTGCTTGGTCTGGAGTCTTAGTCACTAATGTGGAGGGGAATCTTCAATGGTCATTCAACCTTCAACCCCTAACTCCAAAAATATCTTGTGTCCTGATTTTGATGTTGGTGGGATTCCCAGTACAGAAGCTATCAGGAGACTTTCAGCATTCTGTGAGAGTTGCAATGCTTTGATGCTACTCAGTCAGTTGGGAAGCAAACCCTCCACCCACACAACTGTGCCCCCTGCAGGTTGGCAAGCAACTTCAACCAGCTGTCATGGTAGGCACACTGCCCAGTTTCTTCCCTTAGCTGGCCAGGAACAGCTGCAATATGCCAAGACTTGCTGACAAGGCTTCTGATAGTATCTCTTCCCCCACCTAATCTCCCTTGCTGTCACTCTTTTTTTTTTCCACACTACCTCCTTTCCAACAGCCTTCTGCTTCAGCTGTGAATTTCCTACCTCTTTCCTGTTGATATCTCCTCCTTGCTATCTTTTCTCTGTAGCACTGTAACCCCTTTGCTTCCAGATCCCTCTAGCCCAATCCACAAGAGCCTCTCCTTTATCATCTACCTCTTCTATGTCTCATTATTGCCTTCTTGATTCACCCATTCCTCATCCTTCTCCCCTTACTGTCTCACCCACTCCATTGCAACACCATTTACCTCCCAACTGTGAAATACAGTCAGCTCGATACTTACCAACTCCATTCTTCTTTCCTCAACAAGCATTCAGGAGGGCTTGGGGCTAGCTCAGGGCTTGACAAAACCCAGGCACCAGGTTGCCCTAGTGACCAGGGCTTGCAACCTGGCTCCTAACTCTGCTGTAGAAATGCAGCAAAGGAGCACCCTCTGCTGAACAAAAATAAAACAGCTAGCACCCGGCTGGGAGTCAATTTTGTCAAGTCCTGGTAACTAAAGCCCTTACTTTGGAGAAATGATTTGTTTTCAGGATGAGGAGAGCATTTGGAAAGTCATAAATGTTGAAGGAGAAGTCAAGTTTAGCGCCTGATTCTCTCAGCAATGGCCAAGATTTTCAAACATGGTGAGTGACTTTAGGTGCTTCCATATTTAGTGCTAAACTCGAGACAAAAGAAAGGGTCCCTGATTTTGCAAAAGTGCTATGCATTGTCTGACCATTTTAAAGTCCTATATTGGACATAAAAGAACTGAGACAAAAATCACTTGGCCTTTTTTAAGACTTAGCCAGTATCTTTCATAATCTTTTTGCTCCATTTTCAACTGAAGTCATGGATATAATGATTTTTTTCCAGAATTAGAGAGAAAAAATTAAAGGTCCAGGATGTCAGCAAAATCAAAGCCAAAAGTTAGCAGCTCCTGAAGGAAAGAAATCCACAGCTTAAGCAGAAAGGCTTCTTTCATGGAAAGGTTAGGTTAGTCCATACTGTACATGACCTACAAGTGGCCATTAAAAAGGACCTTGATGGGAATTAAGCCCAGTCCAGCCATGAACATTATCAAATATAAAAATATTTTCTATCCATTTTTACATCTAATTTTCAGTGCACCAAAACAAATAAAAAGGCAACATTTAAGAAATATATGGTGAATTAAAAGCCTTTCAGATTTTTAGCACTTTATTAGGTGACTAAGGTTATTGTGTGTGGATATGTGCCATAACATACAGTATGCACATTATCTGAGCATATGGCATGGATACACTGATTGTTACAAGTACATCACATTGTATTTTCAACGAGGTCCAACAAAGTAAATTCAGATGCACTTGAAATTAAGTGTCTTAAATAGCTTTTAATTTAGTTTGTCATAGAACACAAACTGTGCCATTTTAATATTAGAAGTCACATAGTCAGCTATACAGTGAAACCTGACCAAAGTGACAATAAACCCATTTTTTTTAATGAAGATGATCTTTCGATAATGGACTGTACTCTAAACATGTAAGGACAATTTGCAACATCTTCTAAAGCCAAGAAATTGTTTTATAAACAGCTTTGACAATGACTGGAACATATGGTGTTTTCCTGAAGTTCTAGATCCTGGGGGCAATTGATTACATGAAAAAAATCTCAATTTTATTTTACTTTTTAAGTAAATTTCTAGCCATCATTGTTGGGGAGCAAAGTTTCAAAACACAAACCAAGTAAACTCAAACTGCTCAGAAACCAGAAGTTATTTTTATTTAATGTACTGTTTATTTAAAAAAAAACTTTATTGCTGTCTACATTGCAGAGCACTTTCGAAAAAACCTTTTTAAAAAAAAAAATATTTTGAAATAAATTCAGAATACTTATCCTGAGGTAACTTTTTTCAAAAATACTATATGGGGAAAAGAGTTTGGGGATGGCTTTTTGTGCCAAAAAAAACACATCTCTTTTTTTTTCCAAAAAAGTCCACACCAGACTTTCTTTTTTGAACAAAAAAAATGCTAATGGAAGACATAGGAAGGCTTTTTCAAAAAGAGCCATTGCCACATCTGGCGATGGCTTTTTTCAAAAAAGCTGTCTTGAAAAAGGTTTTTTTTCAAAAGTTAAACAGGTTCAGAGTTTCTGAAAAAGCACTCTGGTGTTTTGAGATACCAGAGCACTTTTTTGAAAAAGCTACACCCAGCCTTTCCTTTTGGGGGGGGGGGTTTGAAGCTTTTTTCAAAGAGAGGTTTTTTGTTTTGTTTTGTTTTGTTTTTTTAAAAATCCATCACCGGATATAGCAATGGCTCTTTTCAAAAGAGCTTGCCTATCTCTTCCATTGGCTTTCTTTTTTTCAAAAAAGAAAGTCTGGTGTGGACTTTCTTTTTCAGGAAAAAAAACCTTAGGTTTTCGGCATGAAGAGCCATCCCTGAACTCTCTTTCCAATACAGCATTTTGGAAAAACATTATCTCGGGATAATTATTCCAAATTTATTTTGAAATACTTTTTCTGGAAAAAAAGTTTTTTCAAAAATGCTCCGCAATGTAGACGTGGCCTATGATTTAGAGGATTGAGTCATGAGTTTTGACTGTTTGGAACTGTCTATATTGCATACATTTAATCTCTTTTACAAGTATTTCAAGAGGTACTTAAGACAGTCACACCAATATAACTTTTTTTGTAAAAAGTTTTACCCTAAATCAAACAAAAGCCCCTAAATAGAGAAGGGGGTGTTATCCTTACTGGGCCTAAAAATTTACCCTTATTGTGGGCTCAGCCAAAAGAAGAAAATTCCTACAATCTGTAACTTATAACAATAAATGTTGATGGGAAAATATGCAGGAGACAAACTGAATTAGTTCAAACAAGGAACCCCAAAATTAAATTCAGATGGACTTCACAGTAAATGTCTTAAGTAAGTCATTAAATGTTTAAAGGTCTCCTGATATAGTTCAAGGACTATTAAATCTTGCCTGGAAACAAGAACTGTGAGACAATATAAATGAACCAAAATTGGTGTGTTGTAAATTAAATCTAATTAGTGGACAAAATAATGCTGGAATGGATCTTACACCTATCACTCCTTTTTCCTTAAGGAAAGAGAGTACAAATGGTGAGCTTTCCCATCAACTACTAGGACTCCAGACCTTCTTCATCCTACTCAAGAGAGATGTCCTAACTAGACTAGCTGAGATAGAAGGACTCAGATGACTTCACTGTCTCCACAGGATCCAGCTAAATCCTGACCACCACCTGGGACAGAAGACTTTGCATGTCACACACATATCCCTCCTCCCCTATATTCTTTCCTCCTCCTTCCTATCCCTGTTCTTTTGCCTTCTATCTAACAAGAGTCTGGCTAGCCAGCCCAGATGACTTATTTTGCAACACTACTCTGAACCTGTGATCAGAAAGACTTTTAAATCTAATGTTCTAAACCAGTGGTTCTCAACCACTGTGTCAGGACACATTACTGTGTTGCCACACAGTGCTAAGTGTGTCATGGAGAGCAGTGGAGATGGTTGAATTCAGCCTAGTAGGGATGAGCTGGTATGTCTTGTAGGGTTGCGATATGCCACCAAGTGTGTCATTACCTGAAAAACATTGAGAACCACTGCTCTAAACTGCCTGGCACTAGTACAAGTTTGCCAAGTCTCAGAGGGGTTGTATGCCATTGCATCCGTTTTTTCAGCACCAGGGCTGGCAAGTGAAAGTCAACAACAGAGATACAGGCTGCATTTTTTATCTTTGCTGGGTTTTTTTCTTCTTCTTCTTAGGAAACATGATCAGACTTTACCAACAATCAGTAAAATTTCTGGTCCATCTGGACGAATTCATCCTCTTTTCCTCAAACAGGTCACTTAGCACCATTTTTGATACTGTCTAACAGACAGCCAAACACAGGAGACTCTGCTTCTTAAAAAAAAAAAAAAAAAAACCCTCTCCAGCTACAGCAAAACGAACAAGCGATAGTAAAAATGAAAGCCGTATTTAATACTTCACATTTTCAAATGCTATAATTGTTTAGTTTTTCCTTCTTCTCTGTTCCTTTAATAAAAAATGTAAATAATTTTTATGGGGAATTTGTAGTAGCATTAATCAGGTTGAGACCTCTTTATACATTGTATAAAATGGTGGTGGAGAGATGGTAACATCTTTAACTCCTTGGGCCCATAGGCTATCTCTACACTTAGAAGGTTAGTTCAAATTAACTTAATTTGAACTAATTAATTTGAACTAGTAATGATTAGTTCAAATTAAGTTAATTCAAACTAACATGACCCCACTAGAAAAACCAATTTGAACTAGCATGTCCATGGACAGAACTTTCTAGTTCGAATTAGGAGAGGGGCACCATGGGAGGTATGGCAAGATGGCCCCCAAGAAGGGCCATGCCCCCACCCAATATATAGAAAGAAGAAGGCACCCTGGGAGGAAGGTCAAAAAGTGTTAATTTGAACTAATGGGTAGTTCGAATTAACATGGCTATACAGGGTTAATTCAAAATAAGAAACCGGAATTAAACCTTACTTCAAAGTTAAGCGAGGTTTTATAACTTCAAAGTAAGTTTTCATTAATTCAAACTATGGAATTCCTTAGTTTGAATTAAGGAAAGACAGTGCAGCTGTGCATTAATTTAATTCAAATTGACTTTCCTTAATTCAAATTAAATTGTAGAAATACCCATATAGTCCACCCAAATTATTACAACAGTAGCCTGATCGTGAGCTCATTGAAATAAGTGGAAACATTCCAATTGACTTAAAGGGGCTTAGGATAAGGTCCGTGGTACTTAAAGACTCTACTCCTGCCCCCAACCCATCCTCTGGCAGTAACCTAGCTATAGCACTTTCACTGCATGGTGAGTCTGATACCTGTTATAACTCACGTTCTGTATTTTAGCAGTATTTGGTGACCAAAAGGCAAAAGATTCAATGCATTCTAATTCTGGTTTATAAATTCTCTAAAATTAATACTATAACAGTCAAATTAGGAACTTTTCCTAGACCCAGTATTCATTGTCACTTCTATCTTCCATTCTCTTCATTTCCTGACTTCATCTTCTTGTCCTATTTTAAATCTCTGTTTTCTATCATTCTCTTTTGCACAGCTGGCAGTTCATGTTTCCAGGTGGATTGTAATGCAATTAAGATGATCACCATAGGCTTTCAATCTGCTCTACCACAGGCTACTTCTAAGCCCTGCTCCTCTTATTTCTCTTCCCTACCTGCTGTATTGTAGCTGCATGAATTGTCTGGCAACAGAGTTAAACAGCCATATTCAGATAAGCACATAGCAGGCCACTTTGAACTCTGTATCTGTAAGTAGGAAATCCCAATAGGCATTCTGGAAACTATGCAAACTCCCATTGAAAGCTATGGAGAGAATTCTAGGCCATCACAAATTCATGTTAGCAGCTGCTGGACCACAAACCTTTGGCTAGTCTAAGGCTACATATGGTAGCTGATGCTGTGATGAGAGAGTTCCTTTCACAACAGCGATATAGTGCCTATGCCCATTCATAAAGAGTCCAAAAATTGGCCCCTTTCCAAAAATGGTCTTTGTGGTAAGTGAACTCTCAATGCCGTCATAATCTTACTCCACTGGACAAATAGTGAACAATTTATGATGATGATTATTATTATATTATTAATTCAATTAGAAAAATATTGCAGAACTCAATGAATATAGTATTTGTTTAACATTATTTGACCAGCTCTGTCACCATACACTAACCAGGAGCAGTCATGGAAGAATGTACTGTTCCATATAACTAAGGGTGGCCGAACTGACCTCTTTGTGCTGTACTCAGAACCTGCAAAGGATGCATTACGTGTTTCAGACATATGTCAGAAAATAAGTCTGGTTTCTGATCTGCTTCTCCTTAATTTTGCTTCCTCTGTTGAATGTGGATAGGAAAAGACCTATTTCCAACCTCGTTTCATTTTCCTACAAACTTTTCTGGATAACACAAAATATCTACAATGTTTATAAAGATAATGTACTGTCATGCCAATTGAAGAACTGTCCAATTTGTCCAGGGAATTTTTGCCTACCCTGATTTCTGTCCCATAAGCACCCTAAATTGAGATATTGAGCACATTCCTTTGTATGAATGAGTATAAAGCTAAACTGGGGTATCATGAAAAACAGTTCACAAAGCAAGTGGAAAACTATATATAAAATGATATTTACTTCTCATTTCAGATGAAGCCTGAGACAAAAGGCATATAGGTAAACACAGCTGCAACATTTTTAGGCATATAATCAAATGCACAAAAAAATATTGGAAAACTATGTTAATTATTGTAATTAAATTGTGAACAGTATTGATAGAAGAAATATCTTTAAAGCATATAAAATCAAAATGAATTGGATTGCACATGGGGATGTATTATAGACACAAGATGTGCCAGGACAAGAGTACCAGCTACCCACCTCTGCTTGATGCTAGCCGAAATGGAAACAGAGAGACAAGAAGTGGACAAAAACTCAATCGTTTCTGATTTATTGTACATCTCCCATGTTAAAATAATAAAAAAAAATAAAAAACAGAACTTATTTTGCCTAATATTCTAAATTAAATATGGCTGGTATAGGGTTTGCTTTTCCTCTTCCCTATTTTTGGTTTTTCTTCATGTTCTTGTGTGGAGAAGTGGGAACCCTCTGCTAGGTTAATAAGGGAAGACACGGGTGTTGTCCCTCTTTCTTTTCTATTCGGGTGATGGAACACAGGTGGGTGATATAAGATAGAGCCACTAGGGGGCAGGGGGTAGTGTTTAGGGAGCCTGTAGCTGGGATCCCCCCGCTGGTCACACTGGATTCAGCTGGTTGGGCCAGGGGGTGGAGAGGTGGGCAGAGCAAGCAGGGGAAAAAAGGACCAGGGGAAGGAGCGGCTGGTAGGGAAATGGGGGTCCAAGAGACAGGACCCTGCCCTGGGGTGTAGCCCTAATCCCCTGGGGGGTTTCCCTTGTGGTTGTTCAGAGGATGCTGATACCAACTGTCCTTGCTGCTGTTTGAACCGGTTTGCTAATAAACCCTCTGATTGCCACACTGGCTGAGAGTCGCTGCTGATTGGGACGGCGGGGACCCTCCTGGAGGGAAACTCCTCCAAGGGAGACCGGACAGAGCAAGGATCGGACCCTCTGAGCCCAGAGTTGGGGGCTGGCTGCACGGAGTGGGGAGACCCGAGGTGCTGGATGGGAGGAGACTCTACCGTAGCAGAGACCTGACTGGCTGTGGACAGAGGGGACCCAAGAGGCTTGTCTGGGGTCTCCATCACATCTATCCGTTTATTTTTTCTCTCAATGCTCAATCTTCATTCCTTTTCTTTACTGACCATGCATGCTTTCCTTCTCTTTGTCCCCAGTTCAGCACAGGACTTAAGCACATGCTTAACTTTAAGCTGGACCTGACTTCAGTGGGATATAACCACATGTTTAAAACTGAGTTTTCTGAATAGGGATAGAGTTAAGCATGGGGTATCAAATTAACTATTTTAAGGACTTTGTTGACTCAGAGGCTCATTCACCTCTTCTCCCTTCTTTACTGCTAGGATAAGTTTACCACAATACCTCATAGCTTTTCCAGTGGAAGGGCAAACCTATGGATATGTAGGTGTTTTGTTTGAACTATAGTAAGATGCAGAGGTACACTAGATGGATGACACTGCCCATTTGTTTCCTCCACTATCTAGTCTCTGAACACTGAGAGACATCACAATTGACTGCCAAGAGGTTGTCAGCTCTCAGATAAAGAGAGAAGACATGCACAGGCAAGTCCCAGAATATCCGGGCAGGGAACTGGACAATGTACCGGAAGGTGAGGTGGAGGGATTCTCCCCCACAAGTCATCAAGTGCTTTATGCAATGCTCCCACTCAAAAAAGCAGATCATTAGGTCCCCATTCCCTGTCTATTCTCCACCCCCATAATGCCTGCACCTGTTGCAAGTGCATAGGATGATAGAAACGGAAGTGACACAAGTTTATCCGTGCCTCTTTTCCTCCACCTCTCGCTCCAAGTTATCACTTTTGTTCTTCAGATCTCATTTTAAATCCTCCTGATTTATATTAGTCAACGGTTAACTTTAAACATTCTTGCCTACATTTTGTCCCCATTCAGAGAGCAATTGTGGAGGAACAGTATTGTTTTTGTCTAATATTTTTCAGTTTAAGGAAACAGAGGTGTTAATTGTAACAATATTAGGCTAAAACTTTCAGGCAGTATCTGATTCTTAAAGTTGATGGAGTCCCTTTAAAACACAAATCTACAAATATTTCACCTTTTCTCCTACCCCTCCACCTCCAAGATGTTGGCTTCTACAAAGCCCAGCTTTCTTCTGCTATCAGTTTTAGGAAAGTGACATTTAGCAGTGGAAGGGTTAACTAACTTTCTGACTGCAGGAAGTGCAAATGAAGGTTAAATGTTTTAGGTCTTAAGCCAACTACTGGGGGCTAAGGAGGGGAATTAAAATAAAAGGCTTTCCCTTAGAATAAGGTCATCCTACAGGGACCTGCTGTATGATTTTTTGCATTTTCAACTGAAGTTTCCAATTCTAGCTATTGACGGAAAGGATACAGGACTAGATGGACCACTGCTCTGGTCCAATACGTTCCTGTGTAGCGGGTCTGAGAGTTGTTTTTCTCCTATGAACCTCTGGGAGGGGTTTTTTTTACATCAGCCTTAACTGTGCACTAACAGGCACCCAGTTCTCTCATATATATTTAGTACCCAAACCTAGTATTTGTATTCAAATTACAATGAGTGTCCAGTTAAGTTTGAATAACTTGGAACTCCACAACCCTTATAAGATGGGTTTACAAATATACATGCAATATAGAAGTTGGTTGCTTTGTCTTTCTCCCTTATGGCCCACTTCTTTGTTCTCTGTAGTCTCGTGTTTGAACAAATCCTTATGCATGCATGATAAATGGAAAAAATAGACCTCTACACAGACAATGCAGACTTTGGGTCCAGGCACACAGAAGTAAACAGAACTATTGCTGGCTTACTCCCTCCTGACAGCAGATGGGCTGGGAATGGAGAGCCTGTCCAGGGCCCCACCCCTTGTTAGTCACTTGCCAGTACAGCTGAGCGGGCACATTGTCATAACTCACTGCTAGTATAAGACAGCAATAAATTGTTAGCCATCTTTCCTCACCCGCACCAGAGCAAAAAGGAAGCAGAGGGTTGCTGTGATTCAGAGGACAATCTGACGTCCCTGGCCTCCTATGGCCACTATTTGAATTTTGCAGCTAACACTTCACCCCTAGCTCAGATCTATGTCTGAAGCAACAACAGCTTGTTTACAACATGTGCATGTGAGTCAGGGGATATAAGGGAAGCTATTAAAGACACGTAAGCTGCACAAATTTGATTAGCTAAAAGATGGTTGTTTGGCACAGTGTGCCGCCTTTTTATTATTTGTTCTGAAACTAATTTTTCCTGATTTATTGTTTGGAATGAAATTCGACATCTTCCTTCCACAGAGGAATGTGTTCCTTAAAAAATCACGTTTTCATGCAATATTTTGCTTCTCCATTGCTCTAAAAAAATAATATCCTATTAAAACAAAGCAGGAATGAGAAGACTGAGGCTGCCGAACAGAGTGTACTGGCAGAATGGAGCACTGGACTAATGATATTAAGACTTGGGGGTTTTAAAACCTTCAAAAATCAATTAAATTACAAAAATAAAAATTTTCAATAATTGAATGGGCAGCACTGAATTACTTGAAGGTCTCTCCCAATCACAGAACAATTAACTCCACCTAAGATGCTTATCTACTCCAGCTGGTCTTTACCCGATAGTGAATACCACTAGAAAATTCAATGATGCTTAAATAATCTACATCCAGACATTCTTACACCCTCCTCAGTGAACTGCAGTATAGATGCAAAGTACAATTAGTATTAGGACTAAAACCAGAAGCTCCAGCTTCCAAATCAAGCGTTCAGCCATGAAGCCAAAAAACACAACTCCAGCAGCTCAAGTCAGTTTAGTCTCTTTAAAACTTACAGTATTTAGAATTAGTAAATCACAATGAGTATGGCTCTTTCTGTGAACAACTTTAATGCCTGGGGACATATTTCCCAAAGGGAAAATGAGAGCCTAATGGAGAGGGCCTGAGCTGCTCACCCGAGCCCCTCCCCTCATATGAGGCTGGCCCAAGCCACTTGACCAAACCCTGCCTCCCCCACCCCTACCCTTCTCCTCTGGCCTCACCCCCTCACCCCCACTCAGAATGTTCCTCTGCACCCATTTTTTGAGAACAGCGAACATTTGTCCCATTTGTTTTTGCCTACTGATCAAGTTGGCAGCAGCAAATAAGACAAATGCCCACTTTTACCAAAAAACTTGGGACAGCTGGGACAGGGTTTTAAAAAGGAGACTGTTCCGACCAAAACAGGACAGCCTACTTTAATGTGTGTTCTCTTCTGCACATAAAAACAATTACAAACCTACTGCTAATTCTTGCATATTTATGTGCAGGATTGTATTTCTATTTCAGTGTAATGTCTCATGATGATATCCAGTTTAGCAACATGCACTTTAATTGGCCCAGGTCCACTGTCTGTGTGCATATCTGTATTTGTTTTCTTTTCATAAGCTTGAAAGACTTATTAAGGTCTGTGTGTTTCATGGCTCACCTAGCTCTGAGAGCATTATCTATGTACTGTCATCCAACCAAAGATCACTGTTGTCAACTGGCCATGGTAATATATTGTTTCCCCTTATGAATTCATTCATAGATTCCAAGGTCAGAAGGGATCGCTGTGATCATCTAGTCTCATCTTCTGTATCCCATGGACCTTAAAACATCTCCAGAATAATTCCTGGACCTCATCTTCTATATAAACATCCAATCTTGATTTAAAAATCTTCAATGATGGAAAATTCACCATATGTCTCATTAAATTGTTCCAATGGTTAATTACTCACCATTAAAAAATTAATTTCTTACTTCTAGTCTGAGTTCGTCTAGCTTCAACTGCTATCTGTTGGATCACATTAGACATTTCTCTGCTAGATTGAAAATGGCACTATTAAATATTTGTTCCCCACAAAGATTTTTATGAACTGTGATCAAGTCATTTAGACTTCTCTTTGTTAAGGTAACTATCCTGAGCTCTTTAATTAAAGGACTGGTAATATTCCTTACAGTAATACCCCTTCTCACGGCTCTTCTCTGAATCTTTACCAATATCCTTCTAGAATTTGGACACCAGAACTGGTTACAGTATTCCAGCAAAAGTCATACCAGTGCCAAATAAAAAGATAAAACTATCCTCTCTACTCTTGCTTATTGTTCCCCTGCTTATGCGACCAAGAATCACATTAGCTGTTTTGGCCACAGCATTGCATTGGAAGCTCAAGTTCAGCTGATTATCCACCATGACCCCCAAATCTTTTCAGCCTACATAAGTTCAACACAGAGGAGTTAATTTGCCTACCATAAACAGAAGAAAACTGAAGAGATCACTGGTAACTCTTCAAAACACATCTGTTATTCTAACTTAAGGAAATCATACTTTCCAAAACAGTTTGTATTTAGTTTTGCGCAAATACATTATTATTTATATGGGGAAGAAATGTAAATACTACAGCTAGCCAAAAGTTTTGATGTGTCCATTAAATTTCAAAAATTTGTAAAAAATACACTTGAATCAAGGAAGATAATTAGTGAAATATTGTATTTATTCCATAGGGCTAGATCAGATTTTCAACCACCAAGGAGGGAGTCACAAATCTCCTTCCTGGTCTTTCTCCTACTGCTTGGTGGGAGGATAGGGAGGAGGACAGTGGAGTATCAGTGCATGCTTCCCAACAGGTAGGCTGAACTATGCCACCAGTCACAGAGAGGGAGCTGAGTCAAGGCTCTCCCCACTTCTTGACTCCACCTGCCTCTTCTCACTCACTTGCATCAGCTTCGCAGAGCTTGCCTTTCCCTTCCCTGACACACAGCAAGTGGTGATAGGGAATACTGGTTCAGTAAGATTAGATGAACACTCCAACACAATAAGGTAGATCAAGGTCATACAGAATACACAACTGAGCTTCCATGTTTAGGAAACTCAGGTACTTAAAATTAGGCTACTAAAATCAAAAGGTTCTAGTTTTCAGAGGTGCTTAGATAGAAGATAGTCTGTAAATATCTTTGTTAGAAATGAAGCCAACTGGTTAAAAATACATTTAAATATATCTGAACAAAGGGATGAACTCAAGAGAGTTCATAAAGGCTCACAATTTATGATAAAACACACTGGCACAGGTCTTCAGTTCATAATAATGGTATAGGTTTATAGAATATTATTTTATCTAGGATCAGTGATTCTCTCTTTCTCTGGAGCAGTGGACATTACAATTTTTAATGATCCTACATGATAGCAGTACTTTTGGCACTGAGGTCTCAGTGTGGTGCCCCTTAATTGGCTAGTGTTTACTGTTTCACAGCTTAACCAACTAGTATATCTGAGCAACAACTGTGGTGCCCTGGGATAATGGAAAAATTCAGTTTTCACTTATTTCTAGCCTTCATTTGTTTATCAATCCTGTGCATATTTTAACATCTGCAGCTTTCCAGATATATTTTATCATTTCAGATCTGCTATTTTATACCAAAGTACTGTGTTTGTACACCATGGACCACATAGGAGAACTTCTTCCAGCATCCAAATACTCTGTGCCATATCCAACCTCCTTTGAGAAGGCTTATGCTCACAGTAGACATGCAAAGTAACAGAAAGCAATCATAACTCACTCCTGTATCTCAGGCTTCAGGGCCATTACTCTCAGGATCTTCAGGCATGCCTGCTCCTGGCAGCTTCCCAATTCTAGTCAGCTTGGCACTCTTCCTGGAGCAGTAGTTCTAGAACAGCTTTCCTAAGTAACTAACTTCCTGACCTAGCAACTCACCAGTCACCCTTCCATAACAGTCTCCCTTCTTCAAGCACTCACTCCCATTTCCTGACCTTGGGCAGCCTTTCATAGGTCCATGTGTTGCTCAACCTCTTTTAATTGACTCACCTGTTCTAACACCAGAGGCGGCTTTACCCAGGTCTACTCATTGGGACAAGTTCCACAGGGGTAGCCGCCTTAGTCAAGTTCAGCAAAATAAATCAGGAGTTGGGTGGGTCTTTTAAAGACTAACAAATTTATTTATCACATGAGCTTTCATGGGAGAAAATCCTACTTTGTCAGATGCTTGAAGATGGGGAATTCATGTACCTCGCTGCTATTCAAGGAGAAAAAAGTGTGGGTTTTTTCCTTTGTTATTTTACATGGCCATTCTTTATAACACTCCAGGACTCCAAGATCACCCTAGACTAACCAAAATATCCTCTTAGTCTCTTAACATATCAAAGCACATCCTACAGCATTTCACATAAAGACCAAGAAGTCACAGAATATTCTCACAGTCCTAGGGTCCTGAGCACAGTGCCTCAAGTAAAATCCCCAACTTCCATTTGTAACACACAGAGCTAGCTTGCCTCTATTATATTCACTGCTTTGCCTCCATTATATTCTGCCTTTATCATTTTTAGCAGTAATGCAAGGATCCTACAGGCCTGTATCCTGTAAGACACTAGCTTCAGCAGTTAGCATAAGGCTTGAGGCTTATGAACTTTGGCATGGGTAAATAACCTAACAGTCACCTCTAAATTTTGGGGAAGTGGAAAGAGAGTGTGAGGAGGAATTTTGTCCATAATGACACCAGACAATCACAGGAAGATAAGCTAATTTCTACAGATATCTGACAACAAAAGTGCCATAACAAATTGTGTCCCAACCTGTGTACAGGAGAAGAGAGAGACATCACCCTTTGGAGATGCCAGGATTATGGCTACTAGCGATGATGAGAAAGGTGATGAGGAAGATAATGTCTAACATTCCAGGTTGTTGTGCAAGGCATGGTGCAAGTTTATGGATGTTCGGGTATGCATTCTGTATGACCTTGATCTACCTTACTGTGTTGTAGTGTTTGCGACTTTGATAAGTGTATTAATAAATTATTGTGAATAGAGAAGCATTCCTCTTTGTGAGTGTTGCAATTGCGTACACTGGGATTTCCAAATATATAATAATTTTGATAATAGTGGGCCTGATCTTGGGATAAGAACTTGTCAGCCGTTGAACTGAAGATTCACAAAGCCTTAGTACATTTAATACAAAATCTATAGATCAGGTTATACAATCAATCAGAGTTTTATATGATGGTATCACGGTTACCTTCCCAGCTTCACAAGCCTCAAGTAACAGATGCTTGCTGCGTAGACTTTGAGATCTCTGCATGCAGAGTTTCTCTCTCAGTCTCACGATCCTAGACCATGAAGAGTAGGAGTTCTCTTTCCTCCTTGCCAAAAGAGTTATTCTCTATCATGCTTCAGATTCTGCAACTTAAGTTCTGCTATTTTCAATCACAGTAAGTTCCCCAGCCCTCAGGACGGGAGCCGTAAAACAAGTATTCACTATTTCCTGTAATACCAGAGACCTGATTCCACCTTGGGCCTTTCATCTGGGCCTCTAATTGTGAGTGTGGTCCCATTTTAATCTGCAAGCTAGCATGCATAACAGGGACATCCGTTTCCCCACAGTTCTTTTCCGGGACTCTGCTTGAGTCTCTACACCACCCTGCTGGATTTGATATTCTTTCTGGGTCTCCTGAGAATCCTTCAGCGTTTGGGACTCCATCTGTTTTCCCCAAGTATCCTGCTTAGTTTAGGACAGTTTGTTTTTCTACTGGCCCCTATTCAATTATACTTTTCTGTATCGGGGCTTGGGTCAACTCTTTCTGCAGCATCAAGCATTAAGACTTCTCTTTCTCAGCACTCAAATCTGGGCAAACTTGTTCTAAACCCACTAGCTAGGTAATATTTTCCTCCCATGAATTGCTTACATCATACAAGCCATGCTGGCACTTGCTAAGGTGATCCCTCGGTCATTGCAGATGGTTGTGCTGTCCCTGTGAGCCTCCCTTTGCTGTCCTTACTCCATCCTCTAGTGGTCTTTGTTCCTTTTCTATTCAATCCTGGACACTGTGCTCCCCACCCTGGCCAGTCCTGAGTTGTTGTTCTAGTCCCTGCTGTCTGAGGACTGAGTAACCCACTCAGTATCTCCTAGAAACCATCAGTCAGCTCACACTTTGAACCAACCCAACACACAAGTGAGTCAACCCTGAACCTTCAGGTTGACTTCTGCTGATTGATAAATTTTCCAGAGGGGTAGCCGTGTTAGTCTGTGTATAGCAAAAGCAGCGAGAGTCCTGTGGCACCTTATAGACTAACAGATTTCTTTGAGCATAAATTTTCTTGGGCTACAACCCACTTCGTCAGATGCATGAAGTGGAAACTACAGTGGAGAGGTATCTATACACATACCAGAATGGAGGAGGGCAAGTGTTAGCAAAGTCAGAGAGCAAATGGGGATCATTCACACCAGTAGATCAAAGGGAGGGAATGTGGGAACAGATGAATCACTTTTTGTAATGTGCTAACCATTCTAGGTCTCTATTCAGATGCAGCCTGATAGTGTCAAACTTCCAGATTAGCTCCAACTCTGCAGTTTCATGCTGAAGTCTGTTTTTGAAGTTTCTTTTTTGAAGTATGGCAACTTTCAAGTCTGCCACTGAGTGTCCATGGAGGTTGAAATGTTTTCCTATTGGTTTATGGATGTTGCCATTTTTGATATCCATTTTGTGTCCATTTATCCTTTTGTTCAAGGATGGTCCACTGTAGTTTCTACTTCATGCATCTGACAAAGCTGGTTGTAGCCCACAAAAGCTTATGCTCAAAGAAATCTGTTGGTCTATAAGGTGCCACAGGACTCTTACTGCTTTTGTTGGATAAATGCAAGTCTCACCATGAATATATAAGATGTATACTGGGAGACATTGGTATAGGTAATTTACTCACACCCAATCTTTCCTGACAAAGGCACACCCACAGGCTATGTCTACATCTGCAAAATTTAGTTCAGACTTGTTTGTCTGAAATAAGAAGTTTGAGGTTAGTTTGAATTAACTTTGCGTTAGTTCAAACTAACAGCACACTTGTAAGTTTGAACTAACACTTAGTTCGCACTACAAAGCGCAGTTAGTTTGAACAAATTGGCTTAGTTCAAACTTTTTAAATTCGACTAAGCATTAGTCCTGGTCCACATCACCTCTAGTTTGAACTAAAGTTTGAACTAAGTGCTTAAGTCCAGACTAAGTGCCGGTACTTACTAGTTTGAACTAACCATTCCTTAGTTTGAACTAAGAAATTTCTTAGTTCAAACTAGGGAAAGCCTAGTGTGGCCATAGGCTAAATTAGTTCATATTAAGCCTCCTTAATCCAGACTAATTTGCCAGTGTAGACATAACCACAGTCTACAAATCCTTTAGTAACTATTCCTCTTACATAAATGGCACCACTCATGGCCTGGTCATCCTGAGTTTCCGAGTGGACTCCTACCACCTGGTCCCACTGTAGTAACAGCCTAGGTAATCATATTCATCATGGGACAATTCCATTAAGTGCTGTGGCACTTAAAGACTAAACACATTTATTTACCACATGAGCTTTCATGGGACAAAATCCCACTTCATCGGCCACTTTGAAAATGGGGAAAAGCTCACATGAAAAATAAATGTGTTAGTCTTTCAGTGCCATAGGATTCCTTGCTTCTTTTGCTGAACTAGATTAATGCGGCTACCCCTTTGGAACTGTGGGGTGCTGCTAATCAAACACCCTCCTGTTTCTTGTTGCTTTTCCTTATCTGCATGAGCAAGACCTGAATCTCTTGTTTGCTCCTGTATCATGGCCATCTGATTCTGTCACCCTCTCACTTGCATGCAGATCATCTCCTTCATCTTTCACTTCTCCCTCAAACTAGATCAGGGACCTCAAACTCAAATTACCACAAGGGCTGCATGAGGACTAGCACATTAGCCCAAGGGCTGCACCACTGAAACCTTTTCATGCAATGATATTGCAAATATTGATAGCAATAGTGTTGTTGCCAGATGCAAGAAATAACTTTAGAGTCCACATGAAACCCTTGGGCCATGAGTTTGAGACCCCTGAACTAAATGGAGTCAATTCAGCTTTCCTCTTCATTCAGTATCAGATCCATCTCTTTCTTACCATGTATCAGCAACAATCAAAGTGCCTGTATGTTTCGCCATTAGTGACAAAAGAGGACTTCTCCCTAGCTTCCAAATTCTTATTGCCATGCCCAGTCTCTTTTAACAAGGTACCTTTTCTTAACTCAGTCAAATAAAGCAACATAAAATAATCTTTAAACTCACACAGGCTTTAGGGCTGTCTCTCACTGGAGACTCTGCAGGTCCTGGCAGGTTCCCCATTCTAGTTAGCTGTGCTCCCTTCTGTGAGCAGTAGTCCCAAGGTTGCTTCCAAAAGTATCTGGCCCATGACACTAGGGACCAACTACAGGAGGTAGCTCCATTCCACCATGGATTTCCATCTCCAGACACAGCCTGTTTCAATCATTCTCTTCCACCTTCCATTTTCTGTCTTCTGGCAGCCCTTTATAGGCCCAGATAATGCTCAGCGACTTTTATTGCCTGGATTGGACTCAACTTCCTTGACATAGGGGACCTGGGCCCTGCTACAGTCACAAGGACCAGCTACCCTGGTACGCATGTGATATGCCGCCTTACTCCTTCCCTCATGGTGCTGTACGAGTTACAATGAATACTAGTTAAGCCCCAGTTTGAACCCTGTTTTTCCAATGCTATAGGAATGTGAAGACAAAATTTGGGTCACTATCATTGCCATGCATCTTATAATGTGTGTTTGTGTGCCCAATCTGACAAGTCTTCACGCTCTCTTTCAAGCCAGAGCTGTGCTAGAAATTTTTGAGGCTATAACCAGATCACTTAGGGGCATGAGTCTTTACAACAGTTTCAGACTGGCAAAAACCCGTAGTGTTAATGTAGCTATACCACCAAAATTCTTGTTGCTATACAAACTATACAGGCAAAATAATTCTTGATGATTGTTATCTTAATTTCCACAAGGAGAATTCTCTAGTATAACTATACTGGCAAAACTCTTCCACTATAGACAAGGACTCATGCCTATTAAAGAATACTTCATAGATGAATACTGATAATATATATACAGTACGTTTAAATAGAAACTATTTTATCTCAAAATCTCTTGAACACTCATCTCACTATATGTATGCAAAGTTATATGGGAATCCCTGCACTCTTTGATGTCTGTCTCCAAGAAAATTATGTTATACTCTTCAGACTAGTACCTAATATAAAGTCTAAAGAAGCCTCTATTTCTGCAGATTTCTTCATTCACATGGGAACAAGAGAAGAAGTTGGAGTGAGTAGAGGCCATTTGGCTCATCATGTCTCATTCCCTTTGCAGTTTATACCATGATGTCGTCTAATTATTTCTTTAATGACCTCTGTGTTTTTGCCTTAACTATTTTGCCTGGTAAGCTATTCCAAACATTTATGATTCGCTGCTTGAAAAAAAAAATGCTTCTTGACATCTGTTCTGAATGTGTTTTTCTTTAATTTTCATTTATGCCCTCTTGTTCTATCATCTGTGTTGGGCTGAAAATAGGAACCCATGTTGACATTTTCTAAACCATTTACATTTTATGTTCTTTAATTAAAATACTGCTCTTAACTAGATGGAAGTCTAACCTGGTGGGTAGAGAACATAATGTTACATTTGAACCAAGAACATTATGTTTAAAAAGCCAGAAAACTTTGTGGATGAATATTTTTTATATATCATAGGTTATTCCTAACAAAGAGATTCTCAAACTTTTCATCATCTGCACCATTATTAGAGCTGATTAAATCCATGAAGAAGGGGAAATCTGAAAATGTAAAAATGAAGAGCCAACATCTAAGGATTATGAGAAAGGCTTTTAAATTTTGCATTTTGTGAATCCTCAATTATTTTGAAGATTTTTAAACTTATTAAACTTCTTGACATTCTTGGGCTTCTATTTACCTGAAATTCATAGGCCAAAATTTTCAAAATGATTAGTGACTTTCATTGCATTGATTGGAAAAGGGGATGTCAATATAAGGCACATTAACGGGACTTGATATTCAGAAAATAGTCGGCTTTCCCCACCAAAAATCATACCCTTGTAAGGTGTCACAAATTGGGCATGCAAGGTATTCCAAATGACTACTCTAGTTTAAAAACAAAAGATGAATTATGGTTATTTCCTTTTCTGGTCCTATCCTAAACCTCAGCTAATATCTTGGTTTACTTTTTGTTAACTGGCCACACTTAAGTTGTAGCCTTTATGTTGGAATCTTCTTCTCAGGTTGTTGTGTGCTAACAGGTTATTGAAGACTCACTTTTGGGTCCTATGTTTTTCAGTTATCAGTATATGTTTGCTAGCCTGTTTGTTTTTTAATATCATCTGCCATCACTCTGTTGGTGTTGTCAGTTTTAGTTTTCCCTTTTTCCTAATCAATATACTAGAACTGGTCCAATGGAAACAACACTCCCCCTTTAAAAAGGCCACTTAACAGCACTCAACATTTCTTATTCTATGACTAAAATAATATGGCCATCCTGCCACTGTAACAAATTATACATCTGAACCTATTGAAAAGATAAGAGAAATAAAGATCCTAGAACTAAGACAGAACAAGCGCCTTCTGGCCATTGAGCCTATCAGTCTATGAGGAAAAAATCATGAAAAATGTAATTATTTAAGGTTCAGCTTCAAACATTTAAATAATTTTATTCATAATTAGGCAACTCCATTTCCATTTTATCCTTCTCTGTGTGTGTATTTAATATTTACAGTATTTTAAGCTGCCGGTTTCAGCAAAGCAATTAAGAACATGCTGAACATCAAGCACTCGCAGATGTCAATTGTAGTCAATAAGCATGTATTAAAATCACCCTGAAACCAGTGGGACTGAGTGTGAAAATGCATTGAAATTTTTAAAATATTGATTTTTTTAAAAATGCAAAATCAAAAATTCAGTCACAATTTTAGTAAAAACGTTTCTCTTGGTTGAAAAGGAATTTTCCTGCATAAAACATTTCAACAAAAATCTTCCTCTTTTAAGTATTTTTAGACAAAATACATGTTAGGGTGACCAATACTGGGGTGAAGATGAAGTGAGGAAGTTTATAGCTTGAACATGCAGTTACTCCATTTGAGAATAAATGTTTCTATTAGCCATGGTGGTTCTGTTAAAGGTTGTAATTCATATTATACATATATAAAAATAAGAAAAAAGAAACTAAGATACTGAATATTACTGACTCATATATTCTGACCATTTTGAAGAGGAATGTAACTGAGTTGAAGGCAGAGTCACAGTAGATCAAAGTAGACTAAGTCCTTCATGAATATGGGAAGCATGAAAAAACACAATTGCTTTGGGGAGAAATAAAAGAATGGGTCATTGAAAATGCAGAGTCCAGGTAGCTTGAGGCCTTGGAACAAATAAAATCATCATTTCTTTGCAAGTCCATTCACACAATACTACCATTAATATTGCCCATGGAGATATTATTTTCCTTTCAATTTTGTTGAAAAAGTATAAGCCCCATTATTTCTACTACTATTTCCATTATATTCATAATTTCTAATACTGTAACACATAGGAGCTTTGCTCATTGACTAGGATCCCATTGTGCTAGGCACTGAACAAGACAAAAGTGATCTCAACTTATGGGTTTACCCTCAGGTCCAATCCAAACTGCTGAACAGCTGTGTCCCCTCAATTCTCCAAACTGGGGTGCCTTTTACACTGCTTTGCTGTGAGACTAACCATTCCTGGTCAATTCATATGTGGTTCACAGCATATAAATCATGCCCAGCTACCTTTCAGAAATGTCCTGAAGAGCCACTCAAGAACTGTATTGCAGAGTAGCATCAGCAAATTCCCAGCCCTAGCTTTGTCCCCTAGAAATCTGCATCTGGTCCTGCCCAGCACATTCCCAGACAGAACAAGCTCATAGAAAATCTTTCATTTCAGTAATGAAAAATTATATGCATGTTATTTCAGCTGGAGGCTCCCAAACAAACACACTGCTTTAGATAAAACAATGAAACAAGTTTATTATTTACAAAGTCATAGATTTTAAGTGACTACAAGTAATGAGGCATAAAAGTCAGAATTGGTTACAAAGAAAATAAAAGATAACATGCAAATAATAACTAAGTTAGCAAGCTAAGTGCATTTATAAGCAAAAAGATTTTTCTCATAATAAACTTAAAGCAGCCTTTACTGACTGAAAACCCCTTGACCCCATCCCAGTTCAACCAGGAACTCTCCTCAGTTAAGTTGTTTTTTCAGGACTTGCTGCTGCTGAGAGCAGAAAGGAGAAGAGAAAAGCAGAGAGCTGTCTTGTTTTGTCTCCATTTTTATACTATCCTTCCCTTTTTGAGCATTATGTCTAGCTGGGCTTCAGGCAACAGCCAGTCTACTGACACAGGACTTCCCCTACCCCAGACCTGTTTTCCATTGCTAATACTGTAAAGTTCTTACTCCTTCCAGCCACAGAATGATCTCTTAATTCAAAGAAAATCCACACGACTTTGTTTACACAGGGTTTGACTGTTGATTTGTCTTTTGTTTCTGAGGAACTGGCTTTTGCCTGCTTTTCTAAACATGGAACATTTTACAGTAATGTTATACACAAGAATCTTATAACATTATATGCAGTGGTGAAATGCATATTACAACACACAACACATTGCAGAATTTAACATCCTCAGCACCAGCCTTGATCTGCCAAGTAATGTGCAAATGAGTTAGGACCCTACAGTCAATCTCTTCTGCTGCTAACGTTTTAGTGGCTGTCGGGTGGGGACTGTAGCTAACCTTTGAGGCAATGTACAGGACGGAAAAGGACGTCCTGTATTTTCCCATGCTGAAGAGGCAGACTTTGGCCACAAGTATGAAATACCTAACATACTCCTGTTGTTTGATTAGAGTGATTTGTATAAGAAACAGGAAAATTAGACAAAGAATTCACAACAAAATTAGGAAGCAATTTATTTTGCTATCTCACTGCTAAGTTGTTTCCACCTTTCTTACTTATCTTCTCATTCATTCTGGTGCTATAATCATGAACACCAATGAGACAATGTCTGGCCTTCCGTCAGACAATTATTATTTAGTGGCTAATTTAAGTATCGTAAGTTCTGGAGTGCAATATCTTGACCTGAATGTATCTGCTGGAATTTGGAGTAGCTACAGATTTCGTGGCTCCCTACCTCAACTTTATCTCATCTGTACATTGTTTCCCCTTTAGCTGCTAAATTTATTGCATTGTCAGAAGTTTAGAGAAAAACAAAGGAATGTAGAGTCACTTTGACTGGATGAATGTAGAGGCAATAGCTGTCTAGAGAGATATCCAGGATGACTTGGCATGATGCTTCTGTCTAAAATTCATTTTGTTAGAGTGAGTGATCTTCATAGAACTGTATAATAAATGGACAGCTAGGTTAATGTCAATGTGCTATTACAAACAGAAGCCAAAAATTCTCTTTAATGTAGTCTCATTAGGAAACCCTAGTGTAAGCATCTTTCCCCGAATACTGTGAGAATCTGTGCGCCAGAACTGGTGGGAGGGATTCAGCACCAGCTGCCAAACCTGACATTTCTGGACAGGCTGCTGAACCCTCAGCAGGTGACATCTGTGGAGCAGCCTTTCATCTTCCTGCCTCTCAATGGCTGAATACCTGCATGGGGCGAGGATCCCAGAGAGGCTCTATGAATGCAGCCTGTCTCTTTTTCCCAGCTGGGCTTCCATATACACAGTCTGTGGATCCCCGAATTCAAGCTTCCAGTGTCAACATCTGCTCTCAGAGCCCTTTTTGTCAATTTCTCTCTTTATGTGTTGACAGCTCGAGGCTAATCCAACCAGTATAAACTGTCTGTAATCAACAGACCATAATCTATGGACTTTTTACAATATAGAAGCAATGTGTATTTTTTTCCCCCACTTCTTCAAGGTATTTAACTGAATATGATAGTGATGAGCCAGTAAAATGTGATTTGGGTGCTACATATAAAATTCAATTGTTGAAAAAAAAAGTTCAAAGCATTATCTGGGCAATACCTAGTTATAGGCAACAATCACCACAGTTTTTTTCTGAAACTTTTAAAAACATTTTTCAAGTTGTGCATATATACACAGCTTCTAATGTTCTCCTATGGCAAAAAATGCAAAGATAGAACAGTGATTTTTTTTCCCCTTTTTGTGTAACTACTGAAAAGGAAAACCTTTTTATTTTCAATTTTAAGTGGTTACATGTACTTTATTCATCAAGACTAATGTTATCAGAATGAATATCTAATGAATTGCTAATCACTGGCCACAATTTTAATATGTACCTATAAAACTGTTCATTTTGCTATAGATATATTTAAAAGAATATGTTTATTTTGAGAGATAGTAGCTAAGGTTTAGTCACCCACAGGAAGGACATTAGAAGAAACAAACAATGAGCAAAGAATTTGTATCTTGCAGAGAAGCCCAAGTTTTTTAACTTAATAAAGAATAGAGAGTTTTGCTTAATAATTGATTAACGAAGGAAGGAAACAAATCCAGAGTTCTAGGTGCTTTTCTTGGCATTGCCATTGACTTCCTGTGTGACTTTGGCGAAGTCACTTAGACTGGGATTTTTGACTGAGCCTTAGGGATTTAACTGTTCAAATTGCATTGAATTTCAAAGGAAATTGAATGACTAATTCCCTTAGGCTGCTTCAAAAATGCCATATGTATTTCTTATTCCACCTCTGGAAAATGAAATCATTACTACTTCCCTATGTGTAACCTTAAATTTATTAATGTTTGTGAAATGTTTTGAAAGCCCCAGATTAAAGTTGTTTTGGAAATGCAAAGTAGTATTCTGATCATCATGGTATAGATTGTCTGGTAGCACGACATGCTCTGGAAAGTCCATCAAATGCCACGCAAGCAGATGCAGGAACTCACCTTTTTTTTGCTAATCTGTAATACATGCAAGCATGGATGCTGGTAAATATGGCTCTGCACTCCAAAATATGGCCTAGATGTGAAATTTCTGAGGTGCTGTGTTAGAACATCAGGGGGAGTTGATAGTTTAAGAGCATGTACTCACAGACACATAGCCTGTAAGCTTTAAGGATGATCGTTATAGTTGCTAACAATACAGCAATCATCACAGAAACTTCATCACATGGCTTGTTTCATGAACAATTAGTTTTGCACAGCACTAGCTAGTAGCAGTCTAATTGTCCATATGGATCCTGCTGATGTGCATTAACGGTTTGTTAACGCACGTTGATCTGGTCCCATTTCAAAGAGGACCAAATCAAATGCATTTACAATTAATATACAGCAGCAGAAGCCATATCAGGTTAGTCCTCAGCAAGCTAATGAATGATAGATTCAATCATCCCTTGGTGCGCCACAAACTAAATCTTTATTTAGATACACACGTAAATAGCCTGGCTGATCCCTGAGATTAAATCAGTCTGAGGCACAAGAGAGCTTTAACACCTGAAACAAAGGTCATTGAACAAATGGGTCTCTCAGGGACAACAGGGCTCTGAGGAAAGGGAAAACCACAAGGAGTCCTGTGGTGCTTTTACATTCAAGCATCTGACAAAGTGGAATTTTCTCCCACAAAAGCTCATACCATAAATAATTTTGTTAGTCTTTAAAAGTGCCACAGGACTTCTTATTAAAAATACACCATTTCCTATGCTTAGAGCTATGTAATAAACAATCTAATTTTTGCTGATTTGTTTTCCTAAGGTAATTATTTTAGCAGTATGAAGTGCAAAACATTAGTTTAGCTCCTTACAAAAAGAAAGAACAAAAAAGGTGTCCAGAATATTAATAAAATGCTTGTTAAAGTGTTGGTTAGTCTGGGCAAGTACAATTACAGATACTACAGCCTGGAACAAAAGTTAGTTCCTACATTTCACTGCATTTAATGGCCACACAGATAACTTTTTACAAGATTTTTATAAAGATCTTTTGTTATAAATAAATCAATTTGCATTACAATCTTTGTGGAAATATCTTCCATCTGATTCCAATTAACTGGCAGAAAAATGTCAGGGAGGGAAGGGAGGATACTTTTTAATGTTTAACTCTGCAGCACAAAAACATTTTTTAAAAAAAGGCATTGAGTCGGATGGGGGCTCTTTGATGGAAGTTTTCATGAAGTTAATGTTGCAGAGAGATGTCCAGACGCCCCCAACATGTGGACTATGGTGTGTTGAATGGACAAATGATTCCATCTGCAGCTAGATCTGCTACTGGAAGCATTTATCAACCTCCCAGTTGTTTAATTTGGAATCCTGCTGCTTTCACACTCTCTCTGGATTTTGTCATTTACTAGAGCAGCACTCTTAGTTTGGAAAGAAAAGCAAACCTGTGCAAGTGCTTCATCTGTTTTAGAATCTCTGTTGATAAACCACAAATGCTGAGGATTTAAAGATTCTTTCAAAACTTATTAGTGTTATTTAAACATGTTATTCAAATCTTTTTTTTTTGTTGAAACTTTGAAAAAATATTTTATTTTGCTGGCTTGTGTGCTTTTTAAGGATTCAAATTTGAGTAAAGAGGGGGGGAAAATCACACCCTTTGTTCTAAACCTTCATCTAGTTTATTAGCAACGTGCCTAAAGCAGATCACCCTTGAACTTCAGAAAATCCTAATCAGAATCCTGTTTCCATAACTTGCATAAACCAGCACCCCAAATCCAGCAATGAACATAGAAAAGATCTTCATTCTTCACTTACGTTCAACTCCACTTTTTCCCAATCTGCTTATTATTCAGCCACTCTTCAGTTGTGAGCTGCCATCCTGGCACCAACTGTACCCTTCAATGGGAACAAAAAATTGAATACTCTACCACCAGCCCAGTGCTTGTACTTTGGAGAAAATCAATCACTCAGTATGTCACACAAGTGGGGGTGGGGTGGAGAGAAAGAAAGAGAGAGGCCAGAAAATGCTAGGAGCCAAACTCCATGCATATCCAGACAATGTTTCTTTTGGAGGGGTTGACTGGGGGTGCTGTGGAGGAGACAGTGATTTGACTGATTCCTGGTTGTCTTCGCTCCCGTACTCAATCCTGTGCAAAAGCCACTCTCCATTATGATATTATGAAATCTCCAGTCCGCCTGCTGGGAGGATCCCTCCCAAGGGCAAATGTGATTCAGGCTTCAATTCTATTAAGTTATTTGACTTATTCTGAGATATCAAGCAAAGAAGTCAGCAAATGTCTACTGTGATCACTTTCTTTATGATCTGCAACGCTTTCCATTAGAAGGAAAAGTATGATGACCAACTCATTTCATAGAACAAGGGTGCCATAAACAGCCATCACATGTTAAAACATTTCAGTCATTACTAACCTAGGTGATTTTTTAGAGGTGAAAGGGATGCGTATCCCATTTTTAACCCCACCCCCCCCAAAACCGTGTTCCTAATTAAAAATACCAGAGTGAATGTGATCAAGAAGAAATGCTGCTTCCAGTGGTGCTGAAGTAGCAAGGCAACAGCAGACTCATTGTGGTCAGCAAGAAAAGAAGAATGGACAGAGAAAACTTTCACAGTGTGTAAACACAATGTCATCATAAAATGATATGCAGAGGGGAAGTAGGGAGATCACAGTGAGGGAGGAAACCACAGTGTATGTGTTTGTACATATATATATCCTTGTGTATGCTTCCAAGGTAATAACCCCAGGGCATCCCCTAAGTATTTTGGCACCCTAGGTACCTGAGATTTTAGTGCCCTCCCTGGCCCAGATTGGGCCAGATGATGGGCCCCCCAACCCAAGTGTGGCCAGGTGGCAGGCAAGTGCTGCATGGTCTGCTGGGCCAAATCACAGTAGCAGCTCCACTCCCTTACCCAGGGTCAGCTCCCCCTCCATGGCCCAATGCCATGGGCAGCACCCCTCCCCCAGCTGGAGCTGGCTCCCCACCCAAAGCCCGATGCCATTGGTGGCACCCCTCTGCAGTTGGGGCCTTGCTCTGCCCTAGGGCCCAGCTCCTGCTACTGCAGAACAGGGTGGGATGGGCTTGCTGGCTCCAGCCCAGCCCTATGGGTCCCCCTAGATGTTGGCACTCTAGGTGACCACCTAGGCTGCCTCTATGGATGGACCAGCCCTGGGCAACCCTCATGAGTGTGTTGATACAGCTTTTCAGAATGAACAGATTCATTTCTCACTCAAATTCTGGCAATCTTTTTATACTATTCCAATGCTCAGGAAGAGCCAAATTCCAGCATCTTTCTATGGGAAACAACTAGAATGGAATCAGCTGGTTGTCTTCTATGATGAGATGACTGGCTAACACCTCTGCTTAACATGCAGAAGGTCCTGGGTTCAATTCCCAGGGGGTTGGACTCGATGATCTCATGAGGTCCCTTCCAGCCCTATGACTTGACTTGACTTGACTGGCTCTGTGGATGTGAGGAAAGTGGTGGATGTGATATATCCTGACTTTAGCAAAGCTTTTGTTATAGTCTCCCATAGTATTCTTCCCAGCAAGTTAAACAAGTATGGATTGGATGAAAGGACTATAATGTGGATAGGAAGATAGCTAGATCATCAGGCTCAATGGTAGTGACCAACAGTTTTATGACTAGTTGGCAGCTAGTACCAAAAAGAATGTCCCAGGGCTCAGTACTTGGGACAGTTTTGTTCAACATCTTCATTAATGATCCAAAGAGTGCAGTGGATTGTACACTCAGAAAGCTTGCAGATGACACTAAGCCAGTGGAAATGGTAGATATGCTGAAGGGTAGGAAAAGGATTTCCTAAAAGAAATTTGATGAGGTTCAACAAGGACTTGTGCAGAGTCTAGCATTTAGGACAGAAGAATCCTCCATATTGCTACAAACAGGGGATTGACTGGCTAGGCAGCAGTTCTGCAGGAAAGGACCTTGGGGTTACAACAGATGATAAGATGGATACGCAAGCCTGACTTTAGCCATTGGCAAAGTAGGCAATTGCTCAGGGCAGCAAAATGTAAAAGGGTGGCTTCTGGACTGCTTCTCCCATCAGCCACCCAATCCTAACACATAGACAGCAACCTGGTACTGCCGCCAGTATTCCAGGAGGTACATGGTAGCTGCCTGCACCCCTGGTGGCCATGGGTAGCAGCCACCCCATCCCCTCCCAGAAATAGGCTCCAGCTGCCCTTGGCTTTCTTGTCAATTTCACCACTTCAAGCCTATATCTCTACAAGTACCCAAAATTTTCTGCTTGAGTGGAGCACATGTTTTTATTTTGCCTAGGGAGGGAGAATGTGTAAAGCCAGCACTGTGGATATGAGTCAATAGTGTGCCCTTATTGCTTAGAAGGCAAATGGACTATTGGGCTGTATTAGTAGGAACATTGCCAACAGACCAAAGGAAGTGATTAATCCCCTCTACTCAGCATTGTGAGTTTGTTTTGAACCCTTCCCCCCTCCACACACACACACAACAGGAAAGATGTGCACAAAATTGGAAGGAGTTCAGTGGAGGGAAACAAAAATTATAAGGAAGCTACAGCACATGACTTATGACAAGAAATTGAAGGAATTGTGCTTGTTTAGTCTTCAGAAGAGAAGTTTGAGGGAGGATTTGATAGTGGCTTTAAACTACCTGATGGGAGGCTCCATGAAGGATGGTGCTAGGCTATTCTCAACAGTGGCAGATGACAGAACAAGGAGCAATGGTCTCAAGTTGCAATGAGAGAGGTCTAAGTTGGATATTAGTAAAAGCTGCTTTATTAGGAAGGTGGTGAAGTCTCCTGAAGTCTCTTCCAACTCTAATCTTCTTTGATTCCATATTTGTAGCATTAATCCTGCTGTGTCTTTGAGACAGGTAGAGAATTGAAGCATTACATGGTAGCAAACCTCCCTTTGCTCTGTGCAGAGCACAGGTGCTGTTAGATATTCTAAGGTAGCAGGCCTGCACTTATTTCTCTTTGCGCCAGGTGTAGGCAGTGCTTTGCTTATGTGCATCCAGAAGCCCTCACAAAGACCCAATCACAAGAGATGAATTCTGAGACCATTTATATAAATGAATATTAAGCAAGGAAATGGGTAGCAACCAGGCTGAAAAGGAATGGAGGACTGAAAGGAACTCAGTAGTGAAACAATAGCATAGTTCTTTCCCCCTCCTCTGGAGTTGCTCAAAACATTTATCCCACTTCCCCCCATCTGAGGTCTCTAATCCATTGAAGGAGCACAGAAAACTGGGGTACACTAGCCTGGTGAGGTAGCTGTTCAGAATCTCCTCAGTCTAGACTTCCAGGAATGGGTACATTGCTCCTCAGCCTTCACCTGCCCTAGGGATACATGTAAGCCTGAGTCCCAAGTGTTCCCCACCAGTCCCGGTCTATCTGTGTCCATCACAGTCCTTTCCCTAGACTTACCCTCCCCCACACACACCTAGAAAAACGCTGACCTTCTTCCTTCCAAAGAGCACCCCTCCATTAACATTTACCACTCCACCTGGCTCCTTCCTATGGCCCTGAAATCTTCTGGCTTCTTGCACCTTTACATTCTTGACCCTCCAGAAAGTGGCTGCCTGCACATGGCCACCACCTGCTAGCTTAATTAAAATAGGTAACTTTTATCAACATTGAGTATTGTTAAGGTGCATGGAAATCTCCAGGTATTATGTTCTGAAATATTTGAACAAAATAAGCTTTCATGAGATGGCCATGGAAACATCATACACTTCCACATCTTGCTGGAATGTATGATTGCCATGGTGCCACATGCTAAAGAAATTAGTTGCTCCAATGGTGTAACATATCCACTACATGAATATGTCATTGGGCAAACTAATTACTCTATTTAATCAGGCAAAAAACCTAACTGACACATTTTAATGCACTGAATGCAATGTAGATGCTGCACAGAGCCAGCATAAAGAAAGAATGAGCAGGGAATAAAGTTCCTTCTGTTGTGTCTTGTCCTCACACTGCCTTCTTTTTTTAGCAGTTGTGCTGAGACAGGAAGTCTAATGAACATTTTCAAACTATGATGCCTAAAGTTAAGACCTGAAGCCTATAATTTTCAAAAGTAACTCATAATTGTGGATGCCTCCATATGGTGAATTCAGGTTGACATGTTGTAAAGAGATCTAAATTTCAAAAAATATATTCAGCAAATACTCTCTGGAAATCAGGCCTCTCTAAAGGGTTTCAAAATGGATACCAAGGCTGTGTGTACACTACAGAAAGTTAGTTTGAACTAACAAATTCAAACTAACCTCAAACTTATTAGTTAGAACTAACAACATGGATTAATTAGGACTAACATTAGTTTGAATTAGTGCACTTTGTTTATTCGAGCTAACTGCCCTTAGTTCAAACTAAGGGTTAGTCCTGGTCTCCACTGTACTAGTTTGAACTAATGATCAAACTCAGCACTTAGTTCAAACTAACCAGCAGGTTTTTTCAAACTAAGCTTTCATTAGCTTGAAATAAGGACTTCCTTAGTTTGAACAAATGAAAGTCTAGTGTAGACAGGGGCTAAGTTAATTTGAATTAAGCCTCCTTAATTCAAGCTAACTTGCCCCTGTAGACATAAAGCAAGTGACTGAGGCATCCAAAAATCATTTTATGCTTCTGAAAATTTAGGACTTGATTCATATTTAAATGCCCAAATAAGCTCATTTTAAGGGTGTGCATTGTAATAGACAAAAAGGTATTCTGTAATAATGTATGACTATCATATGTTCACCTGACTGTTGGGATGTTTACTGCTTGAATATATTAGTTTGCTTTACTAGCAGGCTGTGAGAAAAAACATATGGCTCAAGGTAAGTCACTCTGTACTAAATACTTGAGGGTTGTTATCAGACAATGGCAGAATCAGTGCACCTGAAGATTCATCACCAAAAACCCAGGAACAAAGAACATCTGGCTGGATAAATAGGGACACTCTCACTTTCCAAGACATTTGAGACTCTATTCAGGGGGAAAAAAAAAAAAAGACTGAAATATGCACCTACTGAGCTATTGTTGGCTTCATAGAGGCCTTCACAGGTGACCTTCCATCTAATTAGTCCTCCACTCCACCTACAGGTCCCATGTTTGCAGCTGACTGGGACCAGCTGCCCACATTTAACTATTTTAAGGCTGATGTGGTGAGCCCACCCCATGACAGCCAAGACTCCATATAGATGTTTGTTTTGAAATTGTACTATATGTAAGGGAAAGCTACCCCCCCCCCAAATAAGTTGGTTACAAAAGCCACATACATCCCTGATGTAACACCACTGAAGTCTCTGGAGTTATACAAGAAATTAAACTGGCCCAGAGTCAACAGGATTATGTTAACACTTAAAGACAAGCCACCCTGTTGGCCCTTTTCCATACAAAAACTGACCAGTGATGCCTAGGACAGCTACTGGATCAGAAACATTTCTGCTCAACTCCATTTCTTCCATATCTCTACTTTGTCTTTTCTTCCATACATGTAGTTACTAAACCTTAAAGGCTGCATTAGGAATTAATGGAGTACCCACTGAATTTAGTTGGAGGATTGCCACCAGGGGCCACCACTGCTCCCCAGCTCCAAGCTTGCACTGTCAGACCCACTCTCAGTCAACTTCCCCCCCCCCATCCTTTTTTTCTTCAAGGAGGGGTGGAAAACCAGCTTTAATACCATACTTGCCTACAGGGTTCAAGGCTCTCTAACCTCCAGCTCCCCTGAGATTCTTCACTTCTGCCAGCTCTACTACTGCCTGAGATTCCCCAGCTGCAGGACTGCTTCTTTGAACCTGTAAAACTCATTTCTTCAGGGATTCACCCACCCAGCTAGAGAATTGTTTCCTCAAAACCCTGATACCTCCTGCTCACAGACCCATCCATGCAGCTGCAAAGTTGCTTCTTTGAAACCCTGACACCCCCTACTCCTAAGATCCACCAATGCTTAGCAATAATGTATTAATGGTATATGTTGTATTCACAGACCATTAGCTCTATTCCAACATAGCTCAATCCCTCTTCCCTTAGCTACCCACTAGCAAGACTTTATAGGCTCAGCTGTAGCCCAGCCTCCCTTTAATTAGCTGGGTTAGGGTCAGCTGTTTCATTTTGAGGGCACTAGATTCAATCCACCCATAGAAACTAACTATCCTGGGACAGAGGCTTTCCACTGACTTTGATAAGCATTAGATTTGAATTTTCTTGTTTAACATGACCATTGAAAAGACAAATCATTTTCAAACACACAAATTATTAGTGTTAAAGACAATTACTATGAGTTAAACTTGAATTCAAATCATTACATGATTCCCAGTATATAAATACAGTCAGTGTATTTAGGGTAGTTGGACTGTGGATCTGGATTATGATCCTGGTTTACAGTTAAAAAACCTGTCTTTACTTCCAATCCCAATCCAACTGTCCACTGGAGGAAATACAAATGAGGACCTGCGTCCCAAATCCTCTTTTACATAAAACATTTTCCTCTGTGTTTATGTACACTAGTGCTATTGCAAAGGGGAATTATTACAGCTTTATAACTGCAAAGAGAACAATATAACATAAAATCTAGATAACCAATCTATTAGGTGCCCTAAGAGAGAAACCACAAGTGGTACAAATGCATCCCTATATGGCCAGCTGTAATTAGTGATGAAATGTCTGAGATAAATTCAAAGTCTTCCAAGGAAAGTCAGTTTTCCCCAGGAAACCTGTTTGCAAATGGTATTGTACTTCTGCATTCTTCAACTTTGTGAGTGCACAGCATCTGCTGTTTAAATGGAACAGCACATATGGCAGCATCATTTTGAAAACCAATGTAAGAAAAGACTGAAGAAACTATTATGAGTACTGCTGCCATGCTCTTGGGGCATAATTGCAATCTTGTGCGCACATACAGCATCAGTGGAGAAAGAATTGGGTTTTTGCAGTAGGGAAGGTAGGGACAAGACTGTATTAGGAACAGATTCTGAAAGTTCCCTTTTTTGTGACAAGATTTTTATTGGTTTCAAATTAAATACAAAATACAAGTTAGGCCCCAACTTGCTTTCTGGAATTAAGCATATGCTTCAAGTTAAACAGAGGTGACATGCTGAATCGAGGCTTGAATCAGCATTAATGCAAGCACAAAGGTGTAAAAATGACCTACATGGCAACAGGAAACACAATTAATTTGTAAAAATCTGACATTAGATTATAGCAATCCATTCTTTATTGACTTCAACTCATTTGCAATTGGGCAAAAGGTTGGATTTTATCCATGAATAGCTTTGTGTCACATCAAATGTACAGTGAAGCTGCATCTCTAATATGCATCCATCAGACTTTGGCAGCCTTCAGCTGGGGAACCCACTGAAAACATTGCTAGTGAAAGAGGTTGATGTGACATGCAGAGTTAAACTAAATTACGCCATGTAGATGCAGCCCTATACCCAGGATGGTATATGGTTCCCAAGGGGAACTTGTGAGGCACTGGGGGTTATGCCTCAGGGAAGTCCAATTTCCCTTGAGTTCTTGAGTCCATCTGTTCCCTTGCTGTTGGGGCTGAGTGAAGCTGCGGTCTTGCATCCTTCTTGTATCCTTGGAGGTGTTGTGAATGCTTCATGGAGTGAGGAGGTGCAGCCCCTTTCCAGGGCCAAATTATTAAAGGGGCTATAGAGGCATAAGCCAGGGAGCCTGGGCAAAGGAAGGCTGTGGGCTCCAACCCCCTGCCCAACTTAGTGCCAGCAGGGCAGGAGTGCTCAGAGCACTACTCCCCTGCCAGTGCTGTGGCTGGGAAGGGGCAGAGGCCTGGGCCAGAGGCCAGGCTCTGTGCTCTGCTCCACCCCCAGGGCTGGGGCTGGGCAGGCTCGGCCAGGACCCATTTGCTCCACCCAGGGGCCAAGGATGGCTGACTCAAGGCAAGGCCTCTGCTGCAGCATTCCTGAGCCTGCCATGTCCTGGTTGCACCCCCCCACATCCCGCAGAGTGGCCAAAGCAAGAGTGCCCTTTGGCCATGGTCTCCACCCGCCCCCTAGCAACATGGCCAATGCACTCAAATTCTGGGAAGGGGAGATGATAACTAGCAGATTCACTTAGTCACATATAATCCTTTTATTTGTACCTGATAAAAAAATTTACTCCATACATCAAAGGGAAAAGGTGTGAAGCAGTAAAAAAAAAAAAATAGCAAGCTTGGAAATTTAAAGGAAGGATGGGGAAGTTATATACCTTACATTAATAAGGATTTTTGAAGATATATTAACCTATCTGTTTCAGGACATCAGAGGGTATGCCAACTTCTAATTGATGGGAATAGTGAAAAATTTTCCCTGCTATTCTGTAATTTCTTACTTCAGGATTTTGCTTACCTCTGGCATATGCAATTGGTACAGGCCACTTTTAGAAACACAAAACTGAACGAGATGAACCATTGGAGTAGCCTGGCATGGCAGCCCACCACATTTTAAAATGATTATTATTAGATTCCTTTTTTATTTTTATATTCTGTGTAGGAAAGCCCCTTAGCAGCAGAGAACGATGCCATTCAAATGTTGCAGAAGCCCATGCAGAGTGAAAGCTTGCCACCCTCATGGTACCTTTCTGCAACACATTTGCATCAGATATACTGCTCCACCAACCTCCAATCCATGCCCCAAAGATGATCAAGAGTATCACAACTAATTTTGTTTATCTCAAAGTGGTTTGTCTTTAAAAGCGCCACAGGACTCCTTGTTAGTTTTGCTGAACTAGATTAGCATAGCTACCTGTTTGGAACTAATTTTTTTGTTAGCACATGGACTATGTGTTGCACAGTACTGTGACACCCTGCTCAAGTGGAATTGTGGTACAGTAAAATATGGAGTGTTCTTATTAGAGAAAATCTGTGCGTTCACAAGAAAAGAACGAAAAAACACACAGGTGTTTAGAAATTTGGTCACCATTTCTAGCGTACTCAGAGAATGTATGCTCCCCAGCTAACAAGCCAGAACATTTAGCTAAGTTCTTTGAATATTAACTTGATCATCAACAAATAAAGTGAATTTAGTATACTTATGTTTTACTGTAACTTTTCCTTAATACAAAGTTTCATGAAGTTAAATAAGAGTCTGCTTCATATCAGTTCTGGTTATACAGCCCTTATGTATAAAAAACAGAAACTATCTCAAACTGATACTTTTTAGTGTTGCTGAGCTAGCAGAAACAAACTTTCATGGTGCATATAAGATTTTGACCTGGTTCTTACATTACCTTTGGCATGGATGTTGAAGTCACCCCAAACAAGTAATCTCTGAGAAGACAAACACATTAGTTGGTACATTTCCATTAAAATGTGTCTGATATTTGAGTAGCACAGTGCCAGCAAGATACATGAATCACAATTATGCCCCAAGACATATTCAAAAATCAAGATAGGCATTACAACAAGTCTCATAGATTCTAAGGTCAGAAGGAGCCAAAGCAATCATCTAGTCTTACCTTCTGCACAATGTAGGCCATAGAACCTCACCCACTCATTCCTGTAATAAACCTCCACCCTATGGCTGAGTTATTAAAGTTCTTGAATCAGGGTTTAAAGACTTTAAGGTACTGAGAATCTACCAGAAATTGCCTCATGACCCATGCTCCAGACGAAGATGAAAAACCCCCACAGTCTTTGCCAATCTTGTCTGAGGGCAAATTCCATCCCAACTCCAGTATGGTGATCAGTTAAACCCTGAGCATGTGGGCAAGACTCAGAAGCATCGTTGCCCTGGGAAAAGGCCCAGGTATGGGCTGGGTCCCACCACCTGGACCCCAGCCCTGCCCCCTGGCCCCAATCTGGAGTTGGGGTCCTGTACTCCTGCCACTGCCAGCCCAGCCCCCAATCCCAATGGAGCAGGGCAAGGCAGTGGCTGCCACAGGCGGCCAGCCAAGAGGTAGGTGCCAGGGCCAGTGTGGCCCCGGACACCCAGCTGGGAGAGGTGGGCACTGCTACAGCCAGCCCAGCCCTGGATACGCAGCTGGGAGAGGCAGGGGCTGCACCGGGCACTTGGGGCACTGGCGCTGGGACTTGGGGCATGTGTCCCCTGGGCCAGGCACCAGTGACACCTCTGGCAAGACTCTTCAGTCAGACATCTAAGAAAGAATTTTCTGTAATAGCTCAGAACCTACCTCATCGATCGTTCCATTGGTATATCTACCACCAGGACCCAAAGATAAGTCAGTTACCTAAATAGACTATCCTGTTATGTCACCCCTTCCATGAATTTATCAAGCTCGGTTATGAAAACAATTATTCTTTTTGCTGCCATTAATTTCTTTGGAAGGCTATTGCAGAACTTCAGTTCTCGGATAGAAACCTGCATCTCATTTCAAGTCTAAACTTCCTGATGGCCAGTTATATCCATTAGTTCTATAGGGTTATTTAATTTTTTATACTTGATTATCCCTTCTTCTATATTAGTGCACTTGTTTGCTTTTGACATCTCATGGTACAGGTCATAATCCACGTATTGAAAAGCTAGTAACAAAAATTTTGGAAATGTCAGGCTTATTTTAGGGCACAGCACTTTATCTGATCTCTAACATAAAAGAGGTACTGAATAACTGGAAATGTTTCACCCGTTGTCCAGTTTAAGACATGAGCTAAAATAGTAGGTTAGATGACACGGAAAACTTCTTCTGATGGTTAAAGCAAACCTATCACATCTGAAATACTGTTAGTATGTTTTTGAAGTAAATGTAAGATCTGGGAATATTTTAGTCTGATCTTTCTCTTTTTTACTGCTTCACACCTCTTCTCTTTGATGTGTGGAGTGCATTTCTGATTCATACAAATAAAAAGAATTTCATGCCCTGACCCAGATTTTCTTCCCATCACAGAGATTCCCCTGAGGACCAAGTTTAAACAGCAAAGAAGGTACAGTGAGTTTAGCATCAAATTTACAACTTGAAAAAAACCATGTGAAAAACAACTCTTCCAAAATGTCACTTTTACAACAAAGAGAAATTTTTTTCTGATGGACAATTACCCCTTATACAGGGGATATGTCCATAAGAAAATATTTAAGAAAATCTAAGCTATAAATAAGGAATATCTGCACACCTAATTTAGGAAAGAAGTCTGTATTTCCTTCTCACTATCAGGTTTTCTAGCTCCTGTGGGCCCTATCCGAATTCAGATAAATTTTCATTCACTTTAATAGCAACTGTGCCAGAATGGGTGTAAACTGAAGGATTGAGCTCAATAAGAATAATAAGATTTAAAGAAGTGTCAAAAAGCCAGATGTGGGAAAGGCAATGAAGACAACAGGGTAAAATTTACAAAATAAATTATTGAAGAATAATCTTTTTTTTAATAGTCCTTAGTCCCAGTTTTTTCTCCTGGTCACTTTTTTTAAAAATCTTTTTCTCCTATTCCTGACTTCATGCCATCCCCATGGAACAGTCCCCTAGTAACAGACATCTAATTCCTTCTTCATTTATCTTCTGAAAATCCATCTCTCCAATTCACCTTATGGAGGATGTCTTTATTCATTTTTTTGTTCACTGTTTGCACTACATTAGTTTAGGCTTTTAATTTACAACCCCTAAGAGCAGAGATTTTGTTCTTTGTTTTATATTAACATACTCAATCTCTTGGCCAAGGCTTTTACAAGTAGGTGGCTAACATCAGACTTCTAAATTCAGAAGTGGAGATCGTATGATTTTCAAAAAGTGTTACTGAATGCATAAAAATGGACATGGGAGCTTGTCTTAAGGCATCTTTCTGAACTTTTTAAGCACATTTATCTCCGTATGTAGAATGATAGTGCTATATAAGCAAGCAATAATAATTAGAAAAGGGCTGCCCTTCAACTATCATGCTCTTTACCTCCAGCCATGAAAACAAGGGGTTTAAATATTTTGGTCTGCCAACATCAATGGAGCCTTTTTATCATGTTCATTTTTTCAGGTTTTTTCTGCTATAGAGCAACATTGGTGAGGGATTTATTTCCCCTCTCCAAACCCCCCTTCTTTTGTCTGTAATATTTTGGAGGACTTCTTGACAAATAAATGTTTTATGAGTTTTTAGGGATGAGAATCTTACAACATTTAAGTGTTTTCCTTTATCATAATTGTGCAAATTTAGTTTCATTCAAAATTGGGGTAGGGGGAGAATCTTCTAGCTCATGGAAGTTCTGCAGTGTTTTGAATTTCATTGGTGATAATCTTTTCAGCAAATAAAGTCAACAAAATGCATGTTTCTGGGCACTGACAAATTTTACAAATTCAGCAAATATTTTCAACCAAAATGGGGAAAAAATTCAGAAATCTCAAAACATTACAACTGTTTTTTTTTTAAATTCAACCTGTCATTTTGAAATGGTTTTCAAAATGTTTTGTTTAACCCAAATGATTTTGTTTTATTTTTTGTTAATAACTTTTGTGAGGAGAAAACAAAAAACCTCTGCTGGAGTTCAAAACAAACCAAGTTTTCCCTTGATGTTTTGGGCCAAACCAAAAAAAGCAGTTATTTAATCAGCTCTGGTGTTAAGAGTCTTCACCAACTGGCTAGCTATTGAGGGAACTGAGGGCCTCAAAAACCACCAAGAGTTACTCTGAATGATTGGGCTTCAGGCTATAATTTCATTGCTTGACACATTCAACCATTCAACACAAATTGAGTGCTACAAAGCCTTTTATGAGAAAGACTTCTAGTTATTAACTTAATCACATTGCTTAATGCCAGTGTTTAATGTTAGGATATATCCACACTGGAGCTGAAAGCTGTAAATTTCAGCTCAAATAGATGACTCAAGCTACCTTTGATCAAACTAACATCCCAAAAATAGAAGTGCACCCATGACTTTGGAAGGAGCAGGAGCAGCTAGCCACCCCAATTATAATCCCACCTAAATTGTTAAATTTATCTTCAGACTGCTAGTGCCTCCCTCTGCTCGAGTCATTATCCCACACCTCTATTTTTAGCATGCTAGCTCAATCACAGATAGTATGAGTATAAAGCCTCATGATGAAAAATGCACCTTCCAGCTCCAGTGCAGAGTCAGATTTCCAATTAGACACAGTAGGCATGTGGGCATCTAAACAGTGGTTGATTAAACACTGAGGCCCAGGGGCCCTGGCTAGTTTAGGAGCCTCACATAAGTGCTAGGACTCTGACCTTTTCACCCTGCTCCCCATTTTCTTCTTGAGGTCCGGTCCCTTGGCCAGGCCAGAAGCTGGAGCTCAGGGTTAAGTATATTTCACCTATTCAGAGCCAAATTAACTGGTAATGCCAGCCCCTATCCCTCCCCAGCTCTCTCCACATGGAGCTGGCCTGACCAGCCCCTCTCCCCCCCATTCCCATGCACCCCAACCCTGTGCAGGAAACACAAAAGTCAGCTTTAGGCAGGGGTGAAGAGTACCAATGATGCAGTGCCTATAGGTCCATAAGGTGTAAACTGAACCCTGCTCTACTGTAGACATAGCCTTACAGTACACTTGGTTTGGATGAGCAGAAGCTTTAAGACCTGCTGACCTACTAGGTTTCAGAGACCAGGCTCCAACGCTAGTGGGAATATCCATGCTGCTAGTTTTAGCCCCGTAGTGTGAATCTTGCAAGCCAGAGCCATGTGATTCAGGCTCTAAGACTCATTACTGTAGGGTTTTCTGCAGTGTAGATATACCCTTACGCTACATACACACTAGGAGCTGGGGATGTGATTCCTATCTGAAGGGGACATACTTGCACTATCTCAATGACACCTAGTGCACTAAAACAGTAGTGTGACCACAGTAGCATAGATGCCCATGCTACAACAGCTACTATACTATTTTTTAGTACACTAATGTTAATTGGGATCACATGAGTATGTCTACATACATTGAGAATCACACCTCCAGCTCCAAGAGTAGATACAGTGTCAGTCACATCACTAAATGCACTACTGAACAGTGGTCTGATATTAAAGAGTTGATGGTAGTATAAAGCCATTAGAGAACAGGATCAACTATGAGAAAAAAACCCACTCTATGCAGTCTTTAGAAAATGTATTCTTTTTTTAATATGTGTTCCTGGATTGCAATTTCATATTGCCAGTGTTTAGACTGCAAAAAAAATTCTGTGACTGAATTTATATCCCTTGAAAATATTTACAATGGAAATAACAGCATAACTTTATATACAGCAACAGCACAAAATAACATGGAATTAAACTTTGAATAAGCCATTAACAAGTCGGTCTGGGTATGTTTTTTCAATGCATTGCAGTAAATAGAATATCATTTTTCCTCAAATATTGGTAATAGCCTCAAGATGAAAATACAAAACTTTTAAGACATTTAGCAGTTCCAAAAAATGCAAAAAGAAAGGGAACTGAGGAAATATGTTGCTTTTGTGGTCGTGAGCCCACATTTTTAACTAGCAACATTCTGTTTTGGAAAATGTGCTGTATGCTGCAAGATTATTAGTATGCCAATGCAAAAGCAGCATTCTGCTAGGAAAGAAATCAACATCCCGCTTGTGTGGGTAATAGTTCCTCCATTAAAGGCAATATTAGAAATTCAGCTTTTGATCTCTCCTTCTGGACCCTTTAAAACGCAAGCTGTGAAACAGCAGCTGATACTTTACATACTATCACAACAGCCAGCAATATATGAAACCTGGAAATGGCATGCAAGGGAAATTAATGATGGACTGTTAAGGGATATACAGTAACTCACGTTTGCATTACACAACATTAAATTAAAGCTGCCTTTCCTTTGCTGTGCTAGTGATATAGCAAGTAAACATCAAATAGCAATGTAAAATGGGAATACTTGAGTTGATCATATTTAATTGGTAGAAAAGCCAAAAAAGCAAAAAAATAGTTTTATTATTAGCATGGAGAAGTGCAACACCATCACTACCCAGTACAATAGCATATGGTTCAGCAGAACACCAAAAGCCAGAGCCAGATCTTTGAATCATTCATTTGTCAAATTAACAATTGATGAAAGCAAAACAGGAACATTGAAGGATTTGTTACATTTTCCAAGCAATTTTATTGTATTTATTTTTGCATATCAATACCAGCAACAGGCCATAAACTACTTTGCTTTTTCCACACTAGCTATCCTTTCTATCTATCTTTTCTAGCCTGAGTACAAAAGAGTCCAGCCTAACTAAAATAAAGCATTATTGGAAAATTTTAAGCACAGCACTTAATGTGTACATTTTGAATTTCAGTATGTGATTCTCTTTGTGTATCACTAATTATGCAGTGTTAGTCATTAATGAGTATCATGATTCAACTTGCCCTAGGTAATAAATAACTTCTACTTCTTTCTGATTATGAAACTGAGCTAACTGTAACCTTTGTTGTTTAGTCTAAACATTATTTATTATTTATGAACATTTTAAAATTGAATACACATTAAGGGTATGAGCCTCAATCTGATCTGTGTGATCATTAAGTTTTACCTGAATGGCCTGCAAATTTTGATTGCATGACTGTGCCTTTAATTAGGTAACTTATCAACCATGTAAACTTCATTTAATAAAAATCCCTTTAAAAAAAAGCTGTCGCCATAGCCCAAAGCCAAAAGTAAAATTTGTAGCCTATCTTTACAATAAGTTTCCAATTATCACGTAAGATTTTTCAAAAACGCTTAGTGTAAACAATAGGAGCTGAGGCAGGGCAAAGCTAGGTGCTTGTGAAAATCCATCCGCTTGTCACATAAACTGTAATTATGCATGCCAAGGGGTCTCAAAAGTCAAGGAGTGTTAATCTTTTGATTTTTTTAAAAACAAAATCAAACAGACAAAAAAACTACTACATTATATGCGGGGCTGGATTTAGGGGCAGACAACTTAGACCAGGGGTCTGCAACCCATGGCTCCAGAGCTACATGCGTCTTTTTGGCTGCTCTCTTGCAGCTCCAAGCTCCTGCCCCACTTCCAACCACTGGGGACCTTGCAGGCTTCCTGCTCCCCAGCTCCAGTCCCCTCCGCCAGCATACTCTGTGGGCAGTCTTCTCCTGGCTCCAGGCCCACCCTGCCAACAGGGAACCATGCAGGCAGCCTCTGCCAGATGCTTGGCTCCCCCCTGCCACCAGGGGAGCCTGTGGTGACCCTGCTCATGGTTCCGGGTTTCCCCTCTCTCCCTGCAAGGGGATACAGTGGCAGAAGCCCTGGCCCAGCTCCCACTTCTCAACTGGGAGGCTATACCAGTTGTGGCTCTCAAAACACTTGGTTATTGAAGGAATTTTTAAAAAGGGCTCTTCTTATCTTTTGACTCACCAACCAGTGACCTAGACAACCACATGTGGTGCTAGGCCCTGGGGGTAGGGTAAGAGTGTGGTGGGCAGGCTTGGGGGTGCTCTTTTTGGTATTATGAACAAAAGGGAAAATGGAATATTTGAAGAAAAATGTTTCAGATATTCTATATGTACATTCATTTTACACTAATCTCCTAGAACGTCCTGGACCTTTCTAGAAATTCATGGAACCCTCCAGGCTTTCTGAAAACTACAGTTCCCTCAAATCTCCTATAATGGTGTAATCCATGACCTTGTGGGTATATAAAAGGTGAGGCATCACCAGTCAAACAGTGAGACACAAGAATGAACTGAAGTGAAGTGAGAACCCAGCTGTGATATTGTGAACTTTGTTTTATTGTGTAATTTGTGCCATAAAAAATACAGATTTACAGATCCTAGTGTGCAAATTTATTGTCTTATATGACCAGAATAAATCATCCATGCAAATCATGCATCAAAGTCATGAAATCACCTGCAAATGCAATAAAAAACAAGGAATTCAAAAGTTTAACAAATGGAGGGGAAAGCACCAAAGATACTCCTTGCTTGTGCCGACATTTGGTACAGGGCGAGACCTGAGCATATGATTTGGTTGACCAGTGACACAGGTTGGATATTGATTCAAAAATCCTGAAGGCTGTCATTTTTTTGCTATTTGCAATTGTTGGTGAAATATTTTCATAGAAATTAATGTAAGAAAAGATCGTTGTGGTCAGGCAGGATGGCCATGGCCACTCTCTAGCCTGAAAATCCATAAAAATATTTGAGACACAAGGTAAATGAGGGAATATTTTTATTGGACCAACTTCTGTTAGTGAAAGAGACATGCTTTCAAAAAGATTGTGGTATAACATGAAAGAATGGCTCTTTCACCAGCAGAGATTGGTCCAATAAAATAGTACTGCCTCACCCACCTTATTTGTCTAACCTGGGACCGAATGTGGCTGCAACAATACCAAAAATACATAAAAGACTTGTCAAACAATTGTGACTAATGAACAAATTCATAAAATTTAGCATTAGTCTGTTAGCACCAATGTGTTCAATGCAAATAAGTTATTCACTGTAATGTGTTCATCCTTCCCTAAAACAGAATTCAAGGATTCTTGCTATGGCAAATGTGAATTTGGGTCTGCTGCCCAGAGTTTATTCTTCTGGAAGTCTAAGAACCAGGCGAGTGATGTGAGTCTATTCTGTGGCCAACAACTTATCCCAGTCTGGAATCAGGATAGAGACCAAATAAAGGAGCATAACAACTAAATGTCTATTTTAATACTGAGGATTGCATGTAAGCCCATATTTTTCTTAAATATCACCAACTAAACATCCCTCATTGTGCATACCTTAGAATAAACAAATGGGCACACAAGGGCTTGAGATTAGAGCTGGTTAGAAAACAGATTTTCTGTCACATGAAAAATTTCAAGTCAAAAAAGGGGAAATTTTTGAAATTTTTCACAAAATGTAATCCCTACAACAATTTTCTTTTGGGTCAACTGAAACATTTTATTGTAATTTTAACCCTTTTAAAATTATATATGAACTATACTACATAAAATAAATATAATTTTGAAAGAAAATTCTTGTTATAGGATTAATAATCAAAACTTTGCATTATGAAAAATAACAAACAGGACATTTCAATATTTTCTATATATTATTTCCATTTTTTTCAAGTGAAATATTGATGACATCTATATGATTTCATGAAAAGTATTCTTTTAGTTAAAATGGCATTATCTGATGGAAAATTGTATTGACAAAAATATTTTGACCAGCTGAGAAATTTACTTCTGCTTAGAATGGAGGATTACATTTCTTGCTTACTGTCACTAGAGCTTAGCCTATGTTCACAGTTGTGCTGCAAAAACCTTGCTTTGGTGCATTTGAGGATCACTGGCCATAGTTTATGGCACATATGTGTTGTACTTCTCCTATCCAGTTGGGTAACTGACTTTCCAAACTTCAGATTTCACATTAAGAGTGCATATGTTGGGGCTGTGTCTGAAGACATATGGTTAATGCAGAGCCAATGCTTCAATAAATCTGTCAAAGTCAACACTTGACATACTGAAGCCTCAAAAAAATAAAGCTACCTTAGTCTAAATGATATTCAAACAAACTAAATGATCCTTTCAGAGCAGCAATCCAAACCCTATTTGTTCATGATGTCAAATTATTGGCAAGGAGCGCCTTAGCTTGGCATGGTCTAGACCCTCTACTTAAATTGAATCTGATATTTTGTGTGTAAAAGCTGTCAGCCATGTTTATGGAATATACCATCAGAATAAGAATAAAGATGTCTTACTTTAAAGGTGTCACTAGCCATGTATGAAAAGCAAAAGCAGAATCAAAATTATTTCAGAACACTAACATCTGGGAGATTGACAAGATTTTATACATTACTTCAAGATCTACTGAATCATGGCTGTACCCATTTTCAGCCATTTGTTACATACCTTTAAAATCCTAAAGACCATATCCTTGTCACATTTACGCTCACATGCACTTAATTCCATACTTTGAACATGTTCCCTGATTCTGAAACTCATGCAATATCAACCTCCTCTAAGGGCAGACAACAGCTACTCACCCTATCCTATGGGCCCTCCCACCATCATCTACACCTGAACCACCTACATAAGCTTAACAGAAGCAAGACATTATTCATAGAAGATTAGGGAAGGAAGGTACCTCAGGAGGTCATCTAGTTCAATCCTCTGCTCAAAGTAGGACCAACCTGAAGTCTATCATCTGAGGCAAAGCTTTATCAGACCAGGCCTTCAGAACCTTTAAGGAGGGAGAATTCAAGCATCATGTACATATATTGGTGAATTGAGAAGACCTATGGTCAAATATTATGAACATCTCAAAAGATATTAGGTTAGATTTTTTCAAAATGAGGCATGCACATGTATTTAATGCATACATTTTATGTGCCAATATCTGATATACAGATGGAAACTGAAAGGGGTAACATAAAAAAATCAACAGCTAGACAGATAGTAGGACTTTACATATTCAAATACATCTGCAGTTACCTATCTGTCATTTGTGTACAGAAATTGAGCATAGGCAAGTCTTTCCATGTTCTTGACTTTGAGTAGCTGACCCATTATTTATACGTAACATCAAACAAACTGGACAAAGTTATTGTCAAAGCTTGAAAGCTGCTGAAAAGATACTGCCTAGAATATGCATGTCGATGAGTTCCTTGTGATTATGGATGTGCAAAGGTCAGATGAGCCACAACGATGCAGGTGAGGAGTGGATGATTCTTCAACCCAGTGCTAGCACATGTTGGGTAGAGAAGGCTGTTAATTCTTACCCATATCAGCTAGCTTGTTTCTCCAGATGATATAGATCTGTTCCTCCTGTCTGCCTCTTCAGCTATGGCCATGATTTAATGAAAAACTCATTCTATCTTAATGTTGGATCCATTCCTCTTCTTGCCCTAGTAGTCCCTAATTCTTTACACGTACCTCAGATCTCCTCCCTTCACGTCCTTTCCACACTAAGCCTTCCAACACTACCCTACATTCTTGCCTTAGGCCCTAATTCTGAACACAAATATTACTATAGTAACTACAAAAAGCAAAAAATGATAAAGTCCCTTGATCATTGGGACTTGTGTAAAGAAACACTGTTGTCTTTTGTGAATATAGAATCACCTCATACCATTATTGTTGAAGCCAGTGGCGTCACTGGCATTGGGCATGCCGGGGCACGTGCCCCGGGTCCCAATGCCCGTGCCCCAGATCTCCAGCCCAATCGGGCTGGGGATCCGGCGATCCCCGGCAGGCTGCAGCCACGGTGGCCGCGTCTACGGCCAGGGATCCGGGGCCTAGCTGGCCGCCCGGCAGGCCCCGACCCCTAGCGAGGGATAGGGCCAGGGGGAGGCCATGCCGCCGCTGGCAGCTAGGCCACAGCGTGGCGCAGCCCAGCCCGGCCAGAAGTAGCCGCTGGAGGCTGGGCCCGCGGCCGCAGCCCCAGATCCCAGGCCGGGGACAGGGACGTCGTGGCCGCAGCCACCAGCAGCCAGGCCCTGGATCCCCAGCAGGGGACGGGGCCACTGCAGTTGCGGGTGGCCGGACAGGCCCCGGATCCCTGGCTAGGGATGGGGTCACTGCAGCCACTGGCAGCCAGGCCCCTGGATCCCCGGCTGGGGTTCTGGGGCCCGGCCGGCCGGCTACGGCTGCGGCAGCCCCCTCCCCAGCCGGGCATCTGGGGCTGCTGCCATGGGCCCGGACTCCAGCAGCTGCTTCAGGGCGGGCCGGGCCGGGCCGGGCCGGGCCGGACTGCGCTGCGCCCCGCCACGGCCTAGCTGCCAGCAGTGGCGCGGCTTTCCCCTGGCCCTATCCCGGGCCAGGGGGCATGGCCTTCTGGCTGAGGCAGGGCCTGCCCTCTGGGGGTGGGGGCTGGGCCCGTGCCCCGGGTCCATCCCTGCCCCAGCGACGCCCCTGGTTGAAGCTGTTGTTCCTCTCCACATCAGGTTAAATACATTCCTATACAGAAAGCCTCCATGAGATCTATACATCATTTCAAGTGTTGATTATGGTTTGTCCTGGAGTGTAGTTTAACCTTTGAACTTTGTGAAGAACAGAAAAGAACTGTGATCTCTTCTCTATATTCCCTTTCTAAATAAACTTCAGGCAAATAATATGTGTAAAACTGTGATTCCAAGTCTCTCAGTTTTATTGTAAATATAATAACTGATGTTTTTCTTTAAGCTCCAGCTCCTAGAATCATGTGAATGACTGACGAATATCAGTTGTTATGTGAGAAGGTAAATTTCTCACTCATGTTTGGAAGAAGAAAATGTGGCCCCACTATATCTTGAAGGTTCAAAAACTCAAAGGCAACTACAAAGTGTATTATTTTTAAGCCAATCTCATGATTTATTGGAAATGGACTAATAGATTTGTGCATGTTTTGGGATGCAAAATTGGAGACATCATTATAATGAGAAAGGCTATAAAAAAGAAAAACAATTTCCAGGCTGTATGCTTACCAAAATGGTGGCAGCTCTAAAATATAGAGAAAATAACAGATAAACTTTTCAAAGGGTCCACTGACACTGAGTGCCTCAGTCTTGGCATGGTCATGCATAGACACCTCGGGCCTGATTTTCATAAGTGTAGCCCTTGTTGAAGCCAATGGGCTTACATGGGACTTATGTGGTACATAGATTTTGTTCTGGCACACTGCCAGGGATGAATTTCACCCTGGGAAACATACAAAAGGAGGAGAAAACTGTTAGCCTTACTCAGATGGCCGTCTTGAGAGACTTACTGTAAATATATATAACAGCAAAGATATATCTGAAAACATATGGAAACAATTTATGGATTATATTGAGGGTTTCTGACATTAAAGAATGAGAATAAGTGCTACTACTATATTTGCTGTAAGGGCTCTATAATGATGGTTTCCTCTTTAAATGGGCATTCTATTTCTCTTCTATGTTTTGTTCATCTCTCTCGATACATTTTAATGAGTTCATTTTGGTTTTGTATATGGTAGAGGTTAAGGTTTGCTTAATCTCTGGGCTGTGTGAACATATTTGGAGCAAAATTACTTACATATATGTTTCTATAGGCCTGTTCCTACCCCCCCATACACACACTTACTCATGCAGAATAGCATTTTATTCCATCATCAGTCCCTTTGAAGTACATGGGGCTGTCCATGCAGTTAGGCACTACCCAATGCAAGTCTGTATTTGTATAATCAATTTGTTTTAAAACAACAGCTGTTGTTTCGAAATAAAATCCACGACATTTCATTATTTCAAAACGATTGGACTCCGTCATTTTGAAGTAATGAGCATTGTTTTGAAACTGCTAAACCTTGCCTGCATTTGAAATAGCTGTTGTTTCGAAACAGTTGTTTAGAAACAATGGCGTTCAGACACATTGTTTTGAAACACAGTTATTCTGAATCCAGCATGTTGACCTTCCTCCCAGGGTGCTCAGGGGCCAGGAAGTGCCCTGCAACCTCATGCCTCGTGCTGCCAGGCTGAGCACCGTGAGCATGGCCAAGGCTACTGGGACTCGGGTGCAGGGATGATACTGGGGGTCCGTGTGGACTAACGAGGAGACCCTCACCCCCCTCAGGATCTGGTCCAGGGAGGACATTAGGGCACGCTTCCAGGCACACCACTGGAACGTGGATGTCTACATGGGCGCCAACATGGCCCAGTGAGCCAGCCATGTTGACATACCTCCCATGCTGCCCCTCTCCTAAAATCGAAATAGCAAGTGCACACACAGGGCATGCTATTTCAATTTAAGGGTTTCCCTTATTTTGAAATAATTTTTTTTTTTATTTCAAAATAAGTCATTTCGAAATTAGGTTTTTATTTTGAAATGACTTATTTAGAAATAGTATATTTGAAATAAAACTTTACGTGTGGACACAGCCATAGTATTAAGAAAGAAAGAAAGAAAGAAAGAAAGAAAGAAAGACTCAATGAAGAGGCCACATAAAATTTAGAGCCAAAAGATACTTGTAAAAAATGTAATGAGACCTTCATGTATTTTAGATCTTGAAGTGGGGTTTTCAAAAGCATTTAGCATTAGATTCACAAAAGGATTTAAGTACCTAACTACTACAGGTAGTCCTCACTTAGTGACCGGGTTCCATTCCTGAAACCCGGTTGATAAACGAATTGGTCACTAAACGAGGAGCAGCCCTTACCGGTATTTCAGGCATAATGTACTTTACTGGTAGTGGGTTTTTCAACCATCGGTAGATAGTTTTAATGTCACCTTTGCATCATTTATAACATTTTTAATATATATTTTAAATGTTTTAAGCTCTAATGTACTGAACTTAGTTTGCATAGTGTACTGTAAATATAGGTAATCTGAGAGAGTTGATGCGAGTTCTTGTACATCGCCATAATACCAACTCATCAGAGAGCCGGTCATAACTCTGAGGGGTCACTAAACGAGTAGGTCACTAAGTGAGGACTAGCTGTACTTTATGTGCCTAAATCCCATAATCCTGCCCTGCTAGGATTCATCAAACTTTTGGTCAGCTGACCCTGAACTCTGTAAGCACCTAGATCTCTCAGGCTATATCTACACTAGCAAATTAGTCCAGATTATGGAGTCTTAATTTGGATAATTTGGTCTCCATCTACACTAGGCTTTGCCTAATTCAAACTAAATAATGTTTTAGTTCAAACTAAGCAAAGCTTAATTCAAACTAGTTAGTTTAAACAGTTAGTACTGTAAGAAAAAGTAAAAGGTTAAGGAAGATAAGTAGAAGCATCTAGGTACTGGCCCAAGGCCCAATGAAGTAACCCAGCAAAGTGGGCCTGAATGGAATGCACATGGGGCATGAACTGAAGGTACCACAAGACAGTTTGCAAAAGTATAACCTCATTAAAATTGGCACAAAATAAGATGAAACTGCAATAATATGGATAAAGATGAGAATGTACTTGGGAAAAGGTGGTGTTAGATCAGTCTAATGCCAAAAGAGATAAGGAGGTATGTTTTATGTAAGTGACCCATGCAAAGTTAAGGTTTGGCCAAATCATGACACCTTGATGGATGGTGATGCTCAGGGACCTATCAAATTAAGGAGTGCATGGACCAGTCAATGTAAAGGTAGATAAGGAAATAAAAAGAGGAACTCTAGAGCTCAGACTTCATATAGCTGAACAGGTAACAGTGAGCCCTGTTGTCAATTGACCTGTTCCATTGCACTGAGAGCACCAATGCTGCCAACAAATCTACTGATATGGATTGTTTGCCATAGTGCTACATTGCAATCATCGTCACCTGGCACCTTCATTTCTACAAAGATCCATTGTCATGTTGGTTTCCTTGAGTGTGAGTGCTGCCTCAGTTTACCTCTTGCACACAGCGTATGCCTAGGCTCCAAATCACTGGGCTAAATGAGCTCCCACTAAAGATTTGAGCCAAAGGTAACCCTAAGTGTCAACCAAAGGAACACCTCAGCTTAGGATCACCAGACTAAACATCCTTTTTGTAGTGGGCAGCCCAAAGCTGGACACAGTATTCCAGATGCGGCCTCACCAGTGCCGAATAGAGGGGAACAATCACATCCCTTGGTCTGTTGACAACACTTCTTCTGATGCAGCCCAGTATGCCATTGGCCTTTTTGGCAGCAAGAGCACACTGTTGACTCATATCCAGCTTCCCATCCACCATGACCCTTAGGTCCTTTTCTACAGTGCTGCTACTTAGCTGATCACTCCCCAGCCTGTAGCAGTGCATGGGATTTCCGTCCCAAGTGCTCGACTTTGTACTTGTCTTTGTTGAACCTCATGAGATTTCCATTGGCCCACTGCTCCAATTTGTCAAGGTCTCCCTGAATCCTGTCCCTACCCTCCAGCATGTCTACCATTCCCCCCAGCTTGGTGTCATCTGCAGACTTACTGAGTGTGCAATCTATCCCATCATCCAGATCATTAATGAAAATGTTGAACAGAACTAACCCCAGGACTGACGCCTGGGGCACACCACTCGTTAGTGGTTGCACACTAGGCGTGGAGCCATTGATTCCTACTTGCTGAAACTGTTGATCTAGCCAGTTCTCTATGTGCCTTACAGTCCACATATCCAACCCATACTTCTTTAACTTGCTGACGAGTATGCTGTGGGAAACCGTATCAAAAGCCTTGTTAAAGTCGAGAGATATCATGTCAATGGCTCTTCCCGCCTTCACAAATCCAGTCATCTCATCATAGAAGGCGATGAGGTTGGTCAGGCATGATTTACCCTTGGCGAATCCATGCTGACTGTTCCTGATCACTCTATTTTCCTCTAAGTGTTTCAGGATGGATTCTTTGAGAACCTGCTCCATAAGTTTTCCACGGATCGAGGAGAGGCTGACAGGTCCGTAATTCCTCAGATCCTCCTTTTTCCCTCTCTTGAAGCTAGGCACTATATTTGCCTATTTCCAGTCCTCTGGCAGCTCCCCCGTTTGCCACGAGTTTTCAAAGATAATGGCCAGTGGTACTGCTATCTCATCGGCCAGCTCCCTCAGCACCCTTGGATACAGTTCATCCGGCCCCATGGACCTTGTGCACATCCAGCTTCTTTAAGTAGTCCCTAACCTGACCTTCCATCACCAAGGGCCTCTCTTCTTCTCGCCAATCTGCCATACCCAGTGTAGTGGGCCGAGAGTTGGCCCTGCCTGTGAAAACTGAAGTAAAAAAGCATTAAGCACTTCAGCTTTTTCCTCATCCTCCATCACGAGGATACCTGCCCCATTCAGTAAGGGATCTACACCATCCCTGATCCTCTTCTTGTTATTGACACACTTGTAGAACCCCTTCCTGTTATCCTTCACATCCCTTGCTAGCTGCAACTCCAATTGCCCTTTGGCCTTTCTGATTTTATCTCTGCAGTCCCAAGCAATATCTTTATACATCTCCTTAGTCATCTGTCCAAGCTTCCACCTCCTGTAAGCTTCCTTTTTATGCTTTAGCTCAGTGCAGAGTTCTCTGTTAAGCCACGCTTGGCACCTTCCACATTTGCTGTTCTTTCTGTTCATCGGAATGGTACAAGATCTCACCTACTGAATCAGGTTTCCATAAAAGAGCATGCCCAAAGTGCATGAGAATGAAACTGATAACTTTTGGCCCAGAGGTTAGGGTGCTCACCTCGCACAGGGGAAACCTTTGGTTCAAGTCCCCCCTTCATCTGTGAGGCTGAGAGAATTGACCAGGAACCTGCCACCTTTGAGGTGAATATCTTAAAGTTTGAGCTAAGAGAAAACAATGGAAGGGCCTTGTTCCAAGAACAGATTCACGGCTGAGAACCCAAGCAGGAAGAGCTGCCTATCTCTGAGAAAGAGGTGGAACTTTGTATGTACCCTAAATTTGACATCTTAGGTGAGGAGCTGGCTAGCATGCTAGGTTTTATCTATCCCATTCTGATGTGCCTGTTTTGTCCCATTCATTTTATAGGGACTGGAACATCTAAACTGGACTTTGTAAATCCTATTGTTCTCCTAGGTGCCTAAAAGATTCTTGATGAACCTAGTCATCAGTGCTGAACTAAATCCCCTTTTTTCTTCAATGGGAGTGGACAATAATACCCTCAGCCTACTGTTGTAAGTATTTTAGTGCACTGTTGGTCACTTTTTCACCCTGCAGCATAACAGTTTTCCATTAATCTTTAAAAAAAAAACAAAAAACACAATTTATGTACAGTGGCTTCAGTTCCTCCAAGGTATGTAAGCACAGGCTAAGCTTTAGGTGGCTTTAATCTGATGAGTAGTCCCACTGATTTATATCTGTGCAACCTCATGGAATCCATGGAGCATGAACACAGACTTTGATCCTATTAGCCAGCAGACTTAAAACTGGATAGTTTCATCAGGTAATGATTTATGCCCAAACTAATTTCCCAGTTTTGATGGCCGTGGTGAGTTACCACACTCAAAGGCACAATCTTCTACCAAAACAACAGAAGTCTCAACTGTAAAATCACCAGACCGGTTTGTGTGTCACTAGGAGTAATGAACAAGAAAAATGCAGCTGCTTGTGAATTCACAGAGTCAGAGATTTAAAAGCTGTTAGCATAAGGAAGGCTATAGGCACTATAAACCCCACCAGTACAGAAAAGGGTTGTCACTTTCTTAAATGAAAGCACTGAAGATACAGCCATCCTCTTAGCTGTTCTAACAGTCAGGAACATTTTCCTGACAAATTTTCAAAAGCAAAGTCACAATTTGCATTCTTAATACTGAAATGTAATATGCTGTTACCAAGAAACACCCCTGAGTGTTATTACTTATCATTATAAACAATCATGAAAGATTACAGCTGATCTGCTCGGCCAGATGCATTCTTGAAAACCAAAGGAGAGGGTTAAATGAAAACCAACATATGTAAAAGATTCATAATGCTATATTTCAAATAAGAAACATATTTAGAGGGGGGAGCCAAGGAGCACAGTGGTTAAAGAAAAACTGAAAGAAAAAAAAACACATAATTGCTTTTAGTCTGTCATTTCCCCCCACAGAGTAGTAAATAAGAGCTTTGATACATAAAAGCAGTTATCAAACAGTAACAAATTAGTTCTTCACCATCTGTGATCCATGCAAGGGGGGGGGTGACAGTTTTAGGCAAGATTTTAAAATATGAAATCAACTATTTGTGAACTCATTTCAGAGTCTCAGTGTCTACTTTGCCTCTTAAAATGTGGCCACAAGAAAGAAATGAGGTTTTCAAAACTAACAAAAAACAGCAGTTGTGGTTCCACTGTTTAAATAACGCTAATTGCTGGCTGACATTCGTAAACAAGATGTTTCCTTTCCTACCACAGCCTGCCATAGTTCAGCCTCTCTTTCAAGAACACCTCATTTAAAAAGAAAGAAAGAAAGAAAGAAAGAAAGAAAGAAAGAAAGAAAAAGAAAAAAAAAAGAAAGAAAAAAGTGGTGATTACAATCTTAGAGAATCCTATTACCTGAGCATCTTTATGTTACAAATGGCAAACCTGGGACCTCAGCCTGGATCCTTTCCCTTAGAAATATTGTAACATAAATTGAATTCTTCGAAGGCTCTCTGTTGTCTCTTGAGACTTTCTAGGTGAACAAATTGATATGGTGGTTCCAAAATATAGCCACAAAGAGAGGAACATCGGGCTCTCATGATGCATTTTAATGACTGTAAGTAACTCCATGTCAAGTCACAAGCAACCCTACATTAACACAGGAGGAGAGAACAGATTAAAACAGCTCATTCCTTCCTGCATCGTAGCACTTTTCATCTGTCTCATTCCTCTCTACAATGCAGATGGCTTTTGGGGATTATAGGTTATTAAATCTCATATAGTTATTGATGACGTGTTTGTGCGACTCTTATATACTTTAAGAGCTGGTTTAAATTGATCTTACCTCAGCCTAGTGAAAAAAATTAAAATTCTAGGAAGATGCTTAGAAACTGCTGGATATGATTTTTTTTTTAAACTAGTACTTTTCTTGCACTTTGACACAATATGGAGAACAAAAAAAGTCCACTGAAGTCCTGCAGCTTGCCTTATTTTGTGGGGTAATCCCTAGCTTTTAGTATATATGATTTCTACTTTCAATGAAATACAGTGTACTTTTCAACACCGTTAAAAATTTCTTAATCCCAGAAATATAAAAGTTGAATAATAAAAGTAAATTACCAGTTACTCCCACAATTCCATATCACTAGATGTTAGAACTTCAGCCAAGAAAGTGTTGTTTGGGCTTTTTTTTATTAGATTAAGAGGCTCTTATTGCCAGCAATACGTTTCACAGACTTGATCAAATTGATCATAGGAAAATAAAATACACTTGTAGTAAATCAAAATAATAAACAATACACAGAGACAAATTAAGTTATATGCAGGTAGGGGCTTGAGCAATAAAAGAAGCAATGTAGCAAATGTAGAGTTTACAAGGTATTTAAGGATCAGGATTATTAGAAAAGGAAGTGCAGTACTTTTTAAGTGAACTGTACAATAACTCAGCTCAGTCTGACTCTGCTTAGGCTTCTGAAAAAAATTCTAGTTCACATTGAATATTCTGAGAGACTTAACACAGGCATTAGTATAGTCACTTCCATACTAACATGTCATCCTCTCATTTCCATGCCATGAACCTAATACCTATCTGTATAGACCCCATTAGCCACAATGCCAGAATTAATCCAAAGGGATACATATTTCTGTGATAACAATTCACAGACTAATTATTATTTCAGTCCCAAGTGTACCTGACTGGTTTCCTCAGGGGGAAAAAAAAAAAGAAGGAGTCACTTATAGACTAACAGATTTATTTTTGGCATGAGCTTTCATGGGAGAAAATCCCACTTCATCAGATGCTTCGAAGGTGGGTGAATTTACAGAATGGAATGAAAATAAAAGATCTTCAAAGCATCTGATGAAGTGGGATTTTCTCTCATGAAAGCTCATGCCAAAAATAAATCTGTTAGTCTATAAGTGCCACACAACTCCTTGTTATTTTGCTGGACTAGACTAACACAGCTACCCCTTGGGAAATTGATTTCCTCAGGCCATCGATAAAAACAAGATTCACTTATTCATTCAATGGGATTATGATGTGATTTAGCCAGGTGCAATTTAACCTTTGCCAATTTCAGTGATGTTGGTACCTGTCATGATGCTGTTGGAAACAATATAGCTTGTTTTGTTCCTTGTTCTTTGAAGAATCAAGTTTCCAGCTTTTCCTCTTGTATTTATAGGCACCTGGGCAGCGCCAGCACTGGGGATCATGGCGACCCCCACAGCAGAGTGATGCTGGCACAGATGAGTGATGTCATCAGTGGAGCGCCACGGCACTGTCACCTTTTGACACCCCTCAAAATGCCAGCGCCCCCCTCTTATGCAGGGGCTGCTTACTGCATAGCGCCGGCCCTGCGGGATATCTCTGGCATTTAAAATAAATCTCAGCAATTTCTCTGGTAGCTCTCACTGTCCATTTCCCCAAAATAGGATTATGGCTCTCCTAGCTTCTAGCTGCCTGATCTCAGAGGGCCTTGCTACCAGTCTTGCCACCAGTGTTGTATATCTGTCCTAATTTTTTATTGCCCTTCAGCTTTATTTGTAAGTTGGGTATTTTAGTATTATTGAGTCTTCTTGAAAGAACAGTCAAATAGGCCAAGGGTAGGAGTAGTCAATCCTATTAATATAATTCCAAAGGTTAGTCTAGGTCAGCAAAATAAACAAGGAGTCCCATGGCACTTAAAGACTAACAAATGAATTAATCAAATGAGCTTTCATGGGAAAAATTCTCACTTTGTCAGAGGCTTACATTTTGTAGGTTCCCTCATCTTCAAAGCATCTTATGAAGTGGGATTTTCTCTCATGAAAGGTCAAGTGATAAATAAATTTGTTAGTTTTTAAGTGCTGCAGGACTCCTTGTTTGTTTTCCGATTAATATAGTTTTTATATATCCAGTAAAGCTACATATGCCTCCTTATTGCTATATTTTGTTTTCTTTAACTGATTTTTTTACTCTCTCAATAAGTGACTCACCATCTAAAGGACCATTTCCCCCCAATTTGGCAAACAGCTTCAACCTACGCCTAATTTAAGCACGAGAGTAGTCTCACTCACTAGAAGTATCTTGCTGAATCAGGGCCTTAGTCTGTGAGTGTATTGGCAAAATGGTATTGATTCAAATGGATGGATCTTTGTCCATTCCCAACATTTGACACTTGAGAATTCAGATACATAAGCATTCCCAGCAATCAGAATCCCTGGTATTCTCTGTCTTCTTTACTGTGATTTGAATAGAACTGGTCAATAAATTTTTATTAAAAAATATGTCAAAGTGTCAGTCTGTTTCATTACAACACACAGCAAAGATACTTGGATCTAGGAAAGAAAATAAAATATTTCAAACACTATTAAGTAGCAAGTTCAATTAATGATTTTTTTAAAGTAAATGTAGAATAGTTGAAATATTATGTTATGTCATGTGACAGCACTACAGAATTCAAATGCACATTTTCCTAAACTGATTTTTTTCAGAAATTCCAAATCATGAAAAATTTCAGAAGTATTTACTTTTTTTCCAATTTGGACCACAAATAAACTTTGAAATACAGACATTTCCCACAAACCAGAAAATCCACATTTCAACCAGATATAGATGTTATGTAAGTAATTGCTATTCTTTTTGTGAGTTCTGAAATCCCCATAATTTAAGGTAGGGATCAAGTAAGTAGTTAGTCATATATAGGTCCCATACTAACCTTTGCAAAGTATTTGGGATTTCATGGTTCTCCATCAGCTCTTCTTTTTGTGGTCTTCAGAAGTAATTATGTGACTATTATTTGAAAAAAAAAATCTGTTGCCTTTTTGTTACGCACATTTTGGGTAAACGATAGCTATAGAATTTTCTCCTTTTACAAAATCATTGTCCTCTTCATGAAAACCTCCCCCATGCACACTAACACATCTTGCAAAAGCTTAACTATTTGCTTAACTTTATGAATATGAGTTGTCTCATTGAAAACAAGCATATATTTATACAAGTGTGTAAGTCTGTACAGAATATGGAACTAATTTCTCATCAAAATGGCCAGTGTGGTCTCCATTTGGAATATATTTCAGTACTTTCTGGCAATCATTGTAAATTTGTTAAGCACAGTTCCTGGAAAAATAAGTCTCTCTGTTTCATTTTGAAATGCTGCACATTTTGAAGTAATAATAGGCATGCGTCTTACTACATTAATTTCATATAATCAATATCACTTTCAGGAGGTGTTGGTCTCCTTACAACACTGTCATGGTTATCTACATGCATTTATTAATGCCTTACCATTTGATATTCCACAAGGTGATCATATATTTGCTGTTTCAACTGTATGCACTGGATTTTAAGTGAAACTGAAGAAAACAGTATTTTAAACAAACTTCCATACGATTTATCATCACGTTGTACATGTATCTAGTTTTTCTCCCTACACATACAGATGTACCAACCACAATTGCTGGTGTCTCCTTTTCAGCCTCTCTTTTCACCTAGTTTAACTATCTCAGTGTAAATGAAACTGACTGCACTTATAGCCTCAACCAAAGCCCACTGAAGTCGTTTAGGAGAGTTCCCCTTCAACTACCCTGCCTATTCTCATGATTCACAGATCTACCTCTCTACTCCAGACATATTTCTTTTTGTGAAAAGTAAAATCTTAGACTGTCTCTTGGACATGTCCTTGCAGATGCCTAGCCACCAACTCCAGGTCAATGTGGCTAAAACAGAGCTCTTAAATAGCCCTCCTAAAGCCCTCCCTGCTGTCTCCTTTCTTGATCACTGTGGACAGCACCATTCTGCCTGTCCCTCTAGCCCAGAATTTGGGTCTCACTCTGACTTGGACATCTCTCTAGGCCCTTACATCCAGAAAGGCCCAGCTAGAGCATTTTGACAGACAAGGCAGAAAATGTTGCATTTAACCCCATGTTCCTAAGAGAGGCTGAGCAAAAAATAAAACATAAGAAAAAAAAATGGGGAGCCAATCAGCAGATACATTTTTTAACTGGATGAATAACACAATGGTATAGAGCCCCCCAGAACTTAGCTTTCACCATCTCACCTTTAGATTAATGAAAAATCCTTTTCTCTGGCCTTGCTAAATGTAATCGTGCCCCACTTTCTCATCCATTCATAATGCAGCTGCAAAGGTAATTTTCCAAGCCTATTGCTTTGACTATGTCACCCTTTCTTTGAATCCTTCCACTGACCTCCTCTTCTCTATTGCATCAAACATACATTATTTGGTTTCATTTTCAAGACCCTTTAATTCCCTTCTCCGCCCCACTTGTCACCTCTCATTCACTATCAAGAGGTCAGCATCTGGCCTATGATGCCAGCTTCCATCAGACACATTTTAAATGTTTCAACTGAGCACCTTTGTGCTTGCTCCCATGTTGCCCCTCATATTTGCCACAGGTTTGTTTGTTTGTTTTTAAGGATTCAATCTATATGTAGATGTTAGGGCATGTATATGTGAACTCATTTTCCATTATTTACATATGCACATTACTTACAACTTTCCAATATGTAGCCCATTGGTTCTCAACACCAACTTAAGGTCTGACTTGCCATTAGACCAACATACACAGAGGCCATGGACCAAATCTTCTGCTGTTATAAATTACCATTGATGTTGATGATGTTATGTTGATTTATGACAGCTCAGGATCTGTTCCCATAGGGTGACCACCTGATCAGCTGTGAAGAGTTAGGCTCCTATGCTTCTGAGTTTGAGTTTAATTCAGAAGAGACCCAACAGCTCAGATGCTTATCTGAAGCACTTAAATCTGCAAATTTCAGCTGGAAATATCATGAGAACCTAAATGCTTCCTGTGTCTAAATCAAGCCAGAAATATCATGCGCACTGTCTTTGTTGTGGTATTTTGGCACTTACATTTCTGGTCTCTGACGGAAACCAGAAGTGCAGAAGCATGCAGAAATTAAAAGAATGGAAAAAGGTTAACCAAACATTTCAGAACCTTCAAAAAGCATTAGTTCAGTTCAAGAAATTAGTAAAGATTACAGAGCATCAATATGATTATTTTTCCAAAACACTGATCCAGCTTTCCTTATTTGGTTCTTCCTGTAGTAGTTCAGGGACTAGGGTAGATAGAACAAGGTATTAGTAATGAGATACAAAAGTTTTTCATCTCTAAATAAGGGGTTCTGATTTAAAGAAGTTTTCATCTGATAACTGTTACATAGACAATGATGGGGGATGGTCCTCCACAGTTTATTTTCAAGCAGAGAAGTGTCTACTACACTACATTAGTCAAAGCCATAAATAATATTGTCATTAATATTATAAAAAAGGATAAGGACTGAATGGGCATGGAGAGAGAACAACCCTCTCTCACCTCTAGAAATGTTCCTGACAAAGCACAGCTGAACTTAGGTAACAGTGGAAGACTCTCATGGACCCTGAACCCCTACAGACTGTTTGGCCACATTTAGTGGATAACCAATTTCTATTTCCAATACTGTCAAAGTAGCACAGTCACAAGCCACATAAAAATACATACTAGATAACTGAGAAGAACAGCAAACAAGATTCCCTGAAAGGGTACTATCTGTTACCACTTTAAAATGAAATAATATGCTTGATATTATTTACATGAAAAACTACATTACAGCTCTACGCAGAAAAAGGCACTTTTCAAAATACAATATCCTCCCTCCCCCACATAAACACACGCATAAAGAAGCCTGAGACATTTAAATAGTTTCAATTAGACAGAGAAGGAAAAAAAAAACTAAAGACTGACTGTTCAAAGTCCTTCAAGTGTTTCAGGAAGAATTTATCACATAGTAAGGGGGCAACAACTAACCCATCTAATTAGATTACACATTAGCCAACATAGTAAGTTCAAAGCGTATGTATTCTTTAATGTTTGTTGGTTTGTTTCTTTGTTTTGCTAAATTTAATCGTATTCTTTCAAACTCCAAGGTCATCATTTTCCATGTTTTTTCATCCACAGAAAAACACATTTCTGAAGGAAGGAATGTTTAATTTTAAAAAATTAAAGAATTCCTTTTACACTTTCATTTTAGGCCGATCACTCTGTGCTTATAAAGTACAGTTCAAATCTGCTCAGCGACACTGCGAAATACAAAGAATGATTCTAAAGCAGTGATTCCCAACCTTTTTGGCTTGAAGACCACAAATATTTTTACAGCCCTGAAACTGAATGCATTTTATAACCCTTTGCCCTCTATTTGGATCCCTAGGCAGTGGCTCCTTTCTGCAGCTAGGGGGATCAGAAGATCAGTGCTCCCTTCCCTCTGGCTCCAGCAAGGACCCCTACAACTATGGACAGCAGAGCACACATCCATGCTCCTTGCAACAGCTAGGGGGAGAGAAGCACTGATCTCCCATCCCTTTCACTGCAGCATGAAGTCTGCACTGGTCTTTTAGTCCCACAGAAACGTGATCCACTTGGGTCTTTAGGCAGTGGTTTCCTTCTGTAAACAGCAGGAAGGGTGCAGTGGGCCACTCTGAAAGCCTCTGAGGGCCACTTTTGGCCTCCAGGTCTTCAGGTTGGGAACCACTGCTCTAAAGAATGATCTAATTCTTACTTAGCTATCACACTATGTGGCAACATAATAAACTTTTCCCTAATGTAAAACATTATTCACTATACATATTACACTTTTAATTAGTGAATCAGACCTTAGGGTCCTTAATCTTTATTCTATGTTTGCTCAAGCAAAAGCCCCATTGGATCAAATCCTATACTCCTTACTATAGTCTAAATTCACTTCTTCCTCTTTTATGTAAATACCAAATTCTCAAAAGTTCTCAAGTTCATTGATTGTTTGACACTGGTCTAAATAATTCTGAGAATTATTAGTCTAATTTGAGAGGTGAAGCAGAGGGGCTCCTCAGCTGCTCTGCACACTGGTCCTTAGGAGATGCTCAAGATCGGAAGCAACGCAAATTAAGTTTGTTTCCACTCCACAACCTCTGACTCTTTTTTTCTGGCCAATGCATCATGGCAGTTTATGCATTATTCTCAATCCCCATTGCTCTGCAGTGAACCCTCTTAGTTGACCTGTTGCAGGAGAAGCAAAGGAGACTGATAATAATGGAGGAGTTCCATGTGCCCTCTCAACGTTAGCAGAACGGGGTGGGGAGAATGGTTGCTGTCATGTTTCTGTGGCTCTGAGTGGGTCAGTGGGCTCTTTGTAAGAAACTGATCTGTATCTGAACTGTCTGTTAGCATTTTAGGCCACCATTAATATCTCTCAAACTATTTCTCAGTTGAGAAAATCCTAGCTATGTTCATGAATATTTGTAAGTGCTACACTATTGACTACCATGTAGTGGTGGTGGGCAGAGCCACTGGCTCTGGTGGTGGAGGGAGGCTGAGTAATCACTGAATAGCCCTACGGATACTGTTGAACAAGCTCTTCATGTCCAGGTTCACTTAGCTCTCTGTGGATGTATAAACCAGCTAAACATGGAAATCTGCATTGGCTTTTTGCCAGTTTGGAAGTAAGGTTAGGATTTGGCCTATTGGGGGCTGCTTTAGTAAGGATTAAGTACCAGTTAAGAAGGAACTTCAGGATTTGACCAAATGCACACATAAACTGTGTTTATTTAATTATATTTGGCTTAATTATTATTGCTCTTAAGACTTTGTGCATCTTTTTTGTGCAAAAATAATAGAAATATTTATGAAAGAAATAAATTCATTCCTCTGCAACTACATTGCAATCCAGTTTCTTTCATCAAATGTGTTAATTACATATATAAAATGGAGTAAAATAGATATGCTGATTCTCACTTAATGTGCCAGGAACAGTTTCCAAACTGAGCTAAGTCTCTCTCCAGTTTATTTTCTTCCTCTATTTCTTGTGTATGTAATGTCTAATATCCCACTTTTCAAAATGGCACAGTGAACATAATGAAACATTTCATGTGTTTACTTTTTGGGGGTTCTCTCTTTTTCCCATCTGCATGAAATATTTTTCCAGGACATAATGTACAAATATTTCTTCTCATATACGTCTAAGAGATGCTCATATCTGATTCATCCCCAATTAAAACTAGGAATACAAGAAAAGCTTAAAATTCCAGAAAGAATTCAGATGTCAGCTGTGCCATAAGATACTGTAGGTACTATATTAATGACCTGTGTGCTGCATCTATTGCAAAGATGAAATATTAATTTTTAAATTGTTTCGATTTTGTGGAAAATAAATAAATCTGTGTATTTTGTAAATTAGGGGTGTTTTATATTTAGTTACAAAGGAAAGTCAAAACTGAACTAAATATTTTCTCATACATTGCTTTTATGATAGTTCCCTATGCCATATGTTTACTATATTATTTGATTCAGAACCTTGAGTGAGAATATTAACCCATTTATAAACTGATTATTATGGTGTACAATGATATCGATAACATTTCAAATAAGCATTTGGATAGCACATACTAGTCCTAAAACAGAAAACTTCAACTTGTTCTATCAGAAACATTGAGATGAACAATGCAAGGCCACCATCTTTCATTGGCTCCAACCAACTTTACTAGAGGGTGTAAAAATGTTATAAGCTCTTATTGGGCCTCAATTACAATAGCACACCTCTCTCATTGACTTTAAAATGAGCTGCACCCTTAAAACTGAGGGACAAACTAACACTAAACATCCAATCCCTATATTGATTGGAGAGGCAAAATTCTCATTGTCTTCAGGAGGACAAAGTTCAGGCCATACGTTAATTAAAGCGCTAATGTAGTTTGCAGAATTTTGATTTATATGTTAACATTTACATGGCATTTACATCTACCATTCAGTTCACATTAAACTAATGTTTTTCCCTGCTGAATCATTTCTTTCATGACAGATTATTTAATTAGAGGGACTCTCACTGGTTCATAAATTACAAGATCAGAAAGAACCATTGGGATCGCCTATTCTGATCTCTTGTATAACATGGGCAACAGAGCTTGCATAAAAATCATTCCTTTTGAACAAAAGCATGTCTTTTAAAAGAAACATCCAATCTTCATCTTATAATTGCCAATGATCAAAAATCCACTACAACTTTTGGTAAACTGTTCCAACAGTTAATTAGACTGACTGGTTAAAAAAAAGCATGACATATTTCTAAACTCAAGTAGTCTAGCTTCAACTTCCATGCATTGCATATTGTTATACCTTTGTTAGTTAGATTAAACAAGCCAGTATCAAATTTTTATTCCCAATGTCAGTTATTCATAACACCTGTGCTTAATAGTTTATTTAAAATAAAAAAATTGCAGATATTCAATAGCTGTCAAAGATTCTCTAGAGGAGACAAGATAAAGAGATGGTGATAAGGCCCTTATATAGTACATTTAGAATAAAGGCAAATTTCATTTTAAATTTAGGTTTAATTTAGCTAAAAAAGCAGCCAGCATATAAATTTTGGGAGAAATTGGTACACATGAATAAGCAAAGGTAAAACGTATGGCTTTGAACTTGAGGATTTATCATACCTACTGTTACATGAGGTATAAACTAAAAAAGCACATTTTCATGAGTGAATTGACAGCTTTGAATCTACAATACATTTCTGCTATGGTTCATTTTTACATTGCTTCATGGTTAATCATGTTTTACTAGGACTACTAACTAGTTGCATAGATACTAAGCGCGCGCGCGCACACACACACACACACACAAACAAGAAGCTATAGCATTATTTCCAAAAGTGAGCCTTCTCATATTTGGTGGTACTCAAAGTTCTCCTAACCTGTTCATATAAACTATAACTTAAATACATAACTGATATTAAAATTCTACTAGGAATCAAGTCATCCTGAGTTCTTAGTCATGATATGATTTCCAAATCACTGAAAAATTTTACAGGCTGAATCACATTACTGTTGCCATTCATATGCAGTATCACATCACATATTAGGTAATAAACTACTGTATATTCATTTACAAAATAAATTCTAACAAGTACGCTTCCATTTTCTGAAGTGTTTTTGAGTTTCTGCTTACAGTGGCTAACTGGAATGCTTGTTCGTGCAAATACTGTGATGACTATAAACTAATATTCATGTTATGTCTAACTGTAACATTTTTGCAAAACAGTCTCTCTTTTCACAATAGGAAGGATGTTGCCATTTCTTATTCAGAAAAATATTGCATTCAGAAGTCATGGTATATGATCTGAATTAAATTTTCTGTTCAGCTGGCTTTTTCTGTTGGTGACTGCAATATTCTTGAAAGGAATTCAACAATATTCAATAATATTCAACAATATTCTTGTAAGGAAAGTTCACAGCTGATATTTAAGGCCTTTGGTAAAGTTGATCATTTTTGATCTTCCACCTCAAAAATAAAGTAGGGTCCCTTTTATAAAAAACTGAAATATTGCCATAAAAATAACATTGAAGGATTTTCAAAAGTACTCAGCATTAGCCTAATTCTGCATCCAATTAAACTAAAAATGGATTCACTTAAATGAATAATGGAATCAGTGAGACACATGACTCCATTTACAATTTTTTTTTTTATACTACCAATTCTGCAAACTCTTCCTGGGATCTGAGAGCCAAGTTAGGTTATTTCTGACTTAAGCAGTATCACTACAAATAAACATCTTAGCAATCATTTAAAAAGATGTGAGAATTGATGAGAATCCAGAAACAACAAAAATTATAAAGGTCTAGAAAATCTGACCTATAAGGAAAGATTAAAAAACTTGGGCATGTTTAGTTTTAAGGAAAGAAGACAGGAATGATGAGGCAGCTACAACCTTCCAATATGATAAGGGCTTTTATAAACAGGATTCTAATCTGCTTTTTTCCCTGTCCATGGAAAACACAAAAAGAACTCATGGGCTTCATCTGCAGCAAGGGAGATTTAGGCTGGATATTAGGGAAAATATCTCTAACAATAACAATAGTAAAGCTCTGGAATAGGCTTCCAAGAGAGGTTGTGGAATCTTTACCAATTGAAATTTTTAAGAACAGGTTGGAAAAAGCTGAGGAAGATGATCTAGACTTACTTGGTCCTGTTTCATTGCAGTAGGCAAGACTTAAATTCTCAAGGTCCCTTTGAGCCCTACATTTCTGTGATTCTATAGGCCTGATTTTGTCCCTCCTTTATATACATGCAACTCCATTGCCTTCAGTCAGATTACACAGTTGTGACTAATGAGAACAGAATTTGGCCCTTCACTTGGAACTTAGTTTTCAACTTTAAGCCACAATAGTATTCAGCACAGTCTTCCCATTGCTGTTTTAGTGCTAAAGGACTAGCAAAGGTATAAAGTAAAGTAAACATTTGTTATTGTTACTAAGCAAGCATATGGGCTCTGAATATACACAAAGTGTAGTTATGTTGAAAAAAGAAGGTGAAATTTTTACTTATTCACATTTCAGGGAAGAATGGTTTTTAAATATTGACTGAAGTCTAGTCCATATAGATGGGTCTGTTCTGTTGCGCTGTGAAGATAATTCCTCTTAGATAGGAACAGAACCTGCATGTGTGCATTGAGGGTGAAGCACAGAGTTGCCAAAACTTCAAAAACAAGAACATTTACTAGTCCTTTTAAAAAAAGCATTGCATTACCTTGTAATCTTTTCAGGTAGTTACCAGGAGTTAAGAGCTCTCTCTTCCCTATTTTCTAAGGCTATGTCCACACACAAGCCCTTGTTTCGAAACAAGCCATTTCGAAACAAGCTGTTTCGAAATAAAGCCTTATTTCGAAACACCCTATCTTGAAATAAAAAAAAAGCTATTTCAAAATAAGGAAAAAGGAGGGAATCAAAATAGCATGTCCAGTGTGACATGCTATTTCAAAATAGGAGAGGGGAGGGGGAGGGAGGCCCTGTGCCGGGCCCCGAGGCCTGGCCCCAGGGATTCCCCTGCCCCCCCGTGGCACCTGCCCATGCTGGGGGGCACAGGAAGCCCCCCGCGCCGGGCAGGAGCCACGGGGGGGTGGAGGAAGCCCCCCGCTCCAGGCAGGAGCCGTGGGGGGGCACAGGAAGCCCCCCCGGCCGGGCAGGGGCCACGGGGGGGTGGAGGAAGCCAGAGGGGTGGGGCGTCCCGGGCTTGGGGGCAGCCCCAGCCGGCTTCCCCCCCTTCTCCTTGCTGGGGGTAGGGGGGTGAAGGGGGCTGAGTCTCCCGTCCCCTTCTGCTCCCAGCAAGGGGAAGCAGGGGGGAAAGCCGGCTGGGGCACCCTCCAACCCCCTGTACCCCACTCAGCACCCTGGCCAGGGTGCTGATCCCTGGCCAGGGTGCTGAGGGGCGGGTGGGACCTTCCCCCCAGGGTGTTATGCACCCTGGGAGGAAGGTCCTTGTTATTTTGCAACAAGGATTGTTTCGAAATAACATGTCCAAACGGCTTATTTTGAAACAACTGGTTTCAAAATAACCCTCCTTTCAAAAGCAAAGTGGTTTAAGCTGTTTCAAAAGGAGGGCTCTTGTTTCGAAACGAGGAGCTCCCTCCTCTCAAAACAAAAAAACGTCATTTGGACATAGGGACTTTTATTTCGAAACAACCAGTGTTGTTTCGAAATAAAAGCCCAGTGTGGACATACCTTAAGAGTGTTTGACTCTGCAATAAGTTAAAAAAAGAAAAACACCTGTGCAGTAATAAGTGATCTCTAAGTATGTCTATACTGCAAAGACAAACCTATGGCACCAAGTCTCAGTGCTTGGGTCAATTGACTCAGGCTCACCAGGCTCAGGTTGGAGAGTTAAAAATATTAGTGTAGATGTTCAAAATTTGGCTGGAGCCCAAGCTTTGTAACCAGCAAGAGGGGAGGCTCTCCGAACCTAGACTCCATCCTGAAGGGGAACATCTACATTATTATTTTTAGCCCTGTAGCTGGAGCCCTGCAAGTCCAAGTCACTTGACCCCGGCTCTGAGACAATGCCATGGGTTTTTCTTTGCAGTGTAGACATACCACCATCTTACACTTACAACATGATTGCTTTCATTCCAAAGGATCCCAAACCATGCACTTCACACAAACAGGAACTATCTCACCACCAAGGTTCAGCTACCCAAGGCAGAATACAAGGAACTCTTGTCATACTAATGGCACAAGTTACTATTAGACCATTTAAACTTAAAGTTTCCTCCCTACCTGTTTCTTAAATGCCCCCAATCGGGCAAGCATTCCAGTTCAGAAAGGCACTTAAACCCGTGCTTAATTTTGTAGTCTATTGGACTTGTGCACATGCTTAAGTGTTTTCCTGATTCAAGGACTCAGTGTTTTCCCATGGAGAGCGGGGAACAGCATACACAATTTTAAGGAATTTAGAAAATACTTTCCCATATGCCAAGATATTATTCTGTCACTTCTACATTTTATACAGGCTCATTTATGTATCAGACGAAGATACTCCTCTAAATTGAATCCAATAGTCTTAAACAGCAGAGCTCTGATATACTGATAATGCTACAATTTATACGTTTCAGGGGTTTTTTACTCTCTCTCTTGTTTGTGTATGCCAGAAGTCCCCTGTTTCCTGTCTCCAGCTGATAATAGTTGGAAGGAGGAGGGTCAATGGGAAGGAGAGGGCCCTGCTCCCTTGGTGGCTCTCCAGAATGAAGGGAATGGGGGAGTGAGGGGCTTGATCTGTCTGACAGCTGAAACAGATGATGCAGCACACCACCTATGTAAACAGCAATAGGCGCTGGGGCTGATGTAGCACAGAGATATGACCCTGCCCATAGAGCCGCTGAGTCTAGACTCCAGATGTGTTCTCACTGTTACCAGGCCAATTCAGATCCAACTGGTAAATATTTCTACCAGATGACAGTGGGCTCGGTTACAGGAATGAGGACAAAGGACAAAAATAGGAAGAAAATGAGTACTGAGCTCTATAGCTGCTTAGAAAACTATTCCACATAGTTTTAGAGATGTTAAGGGGCAATTATTTAAATAGATTGCATACATTCTTTTATTTTCTTACCATGCTCAGTTGAAAAAGTTCCAAGGCAAATTGAAGGCTATTTAAGTAAATTAGTCATTTAAAATGAATTGAAACAGAGGTCTGTAGAGGATAAAATGTAATTTATATTGTGATTTTTAGCATTTGGAGATAACTGAGGGGAAAAAGGAGAGAGAGCAAACACTATTGCCAGTTACGTCAGGCAGACAAATGTCAATTTGTTATGAAGTGAGAATGATATGATATGATTGATTTATAGAAACAGCAGGCCTAGAACAAGATAGTTCTAAAAACAAAATTTAGGGAAGGAGATCCCTGGCTGCCAGCATTTCATGTCTTCAGTTACATAATCCCCTTATACTTGTCCATGTTGTGTTAAAAATGACACAGAGGGTGTCAATTAAGCAACAGCCAAGCACGTATAATGCCATCAGGAATACAGAAAGTTTAAAGAGGTTAACCTTTCCATCAGCCTCAGTCAGAATCAAGTAACAGAAATTTGCCAGAAACTAGACTAGAACATCTTTTTGCTTAATGGGTATTGTATTACCACCTACCAGCACATAACCCATAGTTTCTCATTTTAAAGAAATTCTAGTCTAAGATATCATATACTAAGGGACTGTGACCACAGGTAGAATCTTGTATAATAACTTTGTGAAGGATGTGAAAGAGGCCTGTAAAATTTAATGACTATTATATATGTCCTTATACAGGTGTGGGGCCATCCCTCTTTGTCAGTCTGTGAAGGAGGCCACACCCATTGCTGTTGCACCTCTGTCGGCAGACTCGAAACAGGGAATTAGCTCTCTCTCATGCCTAGGTTCTTGGGCTGGTCAGGGCAACGAAGCAGTCTACGGCTCCAGGCTCTTGAACAAGGCAAGGCAACGAAGTAGTATATGGCTCCATTTGCAGGGATGAGCACTAAACCCATTCTTGGTGCTCACAGGCAGAAGTGAGCACCAAACACAGGCCTCCTCACCAATGGTGGTGTGTCAAGGGGTAGGGGGACCTGTCCCCGCTCTACTCCACTACATCCTATCTCAGGGCCCTAACAGTAGTGGAGCACTCCAACACTGAGTCAGCAAGGCTCTGGTTGAACTGTGCCGTTCAGTGGTCAGGCAGGAGAAGAGCTGGACTATAGTCAGCTATTCCTGGGCTGCTTCTTACACTGCCCTTCGGGTGTGCCTGCATCAGAGGTTGCCATCTGCCACCCCAGCCTAAGTCATGAGTAGTTTCTCAGTGTCTGGGTTGTCAGACAGCTCAGATGCATCAGACGAATCCTCAGTGCAATCGGAGCAGTGGCATACTATGCATCGCCAGCACCCAGTGACCAATATATGTATATGCACTCCCATAACAGTGACAGTGCCCCATGCAAGGGTAGGGGATCGGCAAGACAATTTCCCACTCTTGCCCCCCCACTGCTGGGGGTTGGGTTGCGGCACTGGCATACTGAGGTGACCATGCACCTAGGTGCCAGCCTGGAGAGGGCTGCAGCTGAGCTGCCTCCACTCGCCCTTGCTGACATCCAGTGCAGCCATGCCAACCAGACCTACAGCTTCCTCATTGCGCCTAGCAGGGGGGAAAGGACAAGGAGGCAGATAGGCTGGTCACAAACTCTGATGGTCATAGGTTTTGGCAGTATACGTCCTTCTCCACAAGCAGTCTTCCAATTAAGCTGCAGGGCCCACACTTTAAACTTTATTTTTCTATCCTGTCCTTTTCCTTCCAGCATGTTGAGCATGGGCTTTTTGGCTCCATACACCAGGAGTGGATGTTGGATCCTTCTTGTTGGTCTCTGAATGAGTCCACACCCCCTTACTACAGTCCCTCTGTTTGACTGCTATGATATTATTTGCCATATGACTATCAAGGCTTAATTGTAGTAAGAGTTACATGAAAGTCATTAGAAAAAGTGACAATGGTTTAAATTGCTCCTTTCACTTGACGCTTAATGGGACAAGGTAGGCATGCCTTTTGATGTTTGCTTCTCCTGAGATCAACTGCCTGCTAGTAACCCCACAAGAGAGGTTCCAAATTGTAAACCTAGGGAAGGTTCTAGCATGTTACTAATGACCATTGACAAAATGTTTTTTCAAGACGAAATGCCAGTTTGTCAGAACTGAAATTTTTCACAGGTGAACTTCAGTTTTAGGGCCTGATTTAGAATAAGACTTGAACCTGGATAGCCCACATTCTAGGTGTGTGCCCCAGCCACTAATTATATTGAAACGGGTCTTTCTTAATTTCTCCTGTTGTGGCTGTTCCACTGTTTAATAATTATTAAGTATTCATTAGAACAGAGAGAGAGTGTGAGAGAGAGACTGACTGACTGACCCTAGAGTCCAGTGATTAGGAAGTTAATTAAGAGGTGGGTATTCCAGGGTGTTGCTTTTTGAAACATTTAAAAAGTTCTCAGTTTTGTCCTAATGCAGAATGGGAATATATCTGAAATCATGAAATTTCTTGCAGGATGGGAAAATCATCTCCCACCAGCTATACTTAAAAACCATGACATAGCCTTCAGGTAGGAGATGGGAACCAAAAACTTTGGTTGCAGTAAATAGAAAGCCCCTGAAACCCGTGGAGACACAAGAACTTCAGGGTAGTAGTCTGAACCCTATGCCTCAGAAGAGGGGTTGCCTGGGACACATTAGATCCACCTAAGCCTTAGATAAGACCAAAAAATAGTATAGAAATCATTATATGTTAAAATCAATTTTTCTTGTTATGTTTTGTTCCTACTGTTAAAATTAAACAATCCTCTATTTTAAAATGACTGTTCTGCCTTCCTATTCACACTGGTCTCAGCTCTCAAAGGGATCTACAAGCAACCATATCCAGGCAGACCTGCTGAGCAATCAGAGTTGGTATATCCATCATGTTGTAATAAGCAGAAAAGCCATGGTAGAAAGCCAGGATGAAGAAGGGGATCCATGCTCCTACGTGGAAAGCAAGAATCATGGCAGTATTTTGCACCTAGGAAGCAAAGGCAGTGCAATTTTTTATTATTGACAAACTGAACCTTCTGTCTATGTGTAAGATATTGTCCTAGCCATATGAAGTATTATCAATTTATGGTTTTGCCCACATGGACTCCTTAACACAGAAACAGTCTATCTATCAAATGCAGGATTCCACCTACAGTGGCTATGACCGAATGTTTCACAGGGAGATACACAACAATTTTGTAGTTACACCTGTCGAGGAAGCTCCTTCATGATTTCCAGCACTAAGGGCTAAACTGCGACTTGAACTACATGACCACGCGGAGTACTAAAAAGGAACTCAAATGCAGCCCTGGATCTAGCCAATGATATCTATAAAAACAAAGGTGAAAAAGGTTCACCTATTAAAATAATCAAGCTAAACAAGACACATATTAGGAACAACTTCATTTTTCCCATAGGAGTCATAACCCAGCAAATAAAAGCTGTGAACTGGGGAGGAAAGACCCAGTTTGCTCTAAATGTGCCTTGTTTAATGTAACCTTTCAAATGGTTAACCTCTAGATAAATTATATGTGAGCATTTTGTTATGAACACCTGTTAAACTATTGCTTTTACTAATGGATGCTGGTTATATTTTTATTTCTAAGAGACAGTGTGGATTTACTCACTAATTGGCTTTCCTTGCCCAGTGTTTCATTGACTTTTCCTTTTCATCTTTCTTTTGTATTTGAAGAGCTCTAACCAAATGTTAAAGACTCCTAAGAAGTGAGCTTTTTATATTTAAATCCTCACAGTTTGTCTGAAAATGTTTTGGCTGGGTATATGGTGCAAATATGTGTATATTCTCCTGTGAACAGTAGTGCACTGTTAAATTGTTGAGTTTAATTGGGCTACAGCTGGTGATCATTTTCTGTGCCTGTATGGGGGGATTACTGACTGATTCATTGTCTTTCACTTATTTCTTTTCTCTTCTCTTGAATTTTTATATGGGTAAAAGGGGTAGGGGAGGTTTGAGGAAATAAGGACCCCAAAAGGGAGACAGACTTAATGATTTACAATCAGTGCAAACTGTAGTACTTCCTTGCAAATAACAGTGAGTACTTCTGCAGGAAATCTTGATTTTGGGGCAGGAACCATTTTAAAATAGTCTGAGTCATGACAAACTGGTCCACTAACCATGTAGGCTTCCTTGTGGACTTAATTTGATGCATTATTGAGACACTGTAACATGCCGTCATTGTCACAATATAACAAAGAAAACCATGATCTGGAAGCAATACTTTGTCTGTGTATGTATACACAATTACCAGGTATCTTGAAGTTATTTTTCCCTTTCTTGCCAGAGGTCCCTTTTTGGCCATGCTGTGGGACAGGTAGGGTGCAGGGTGAAATTAAGGAAGCACTCTGTGCCCACTATTAGTACCAATCAGAGAACAGAGATAACATTCTCCTCACAACCAATGCCCACTATCTTTTCTCACTATAAAACACAGATCCAGTTCAGTCTATTATAGTAGCCTAAACTGAATGTCACATTACATAAGACTATAAAAATGGATATACTGGGTCATAACAATGGTCCATCTGGCCCAGTATTCTGGCTTCTGAGAGTGGCCAGCGCCAGGTGGGTCGGGGGAAAGAATGGAACATGGTAATCATGAAGGCTATGTCTACAGTTTAGATTGTTAAATTGATTTAACTTAAATTGATCTAATTGAATCAAAATAAAAAGCATTAAATCACTTTAAGTTAAATCAATTTAACATGTCCCCACTAGAAACCCAAATCAAACTAGCATGTCCATGGATAGGAATTGCTAGTTCGATTTAGGAGAGGGGCACCATGGGAGGTGTGGCAAGATGGCCCCCAAGAAGGGCCATGCCCTTACCCAACATATAGAAAGAAGAAAGCACCCTGAGAGGGAGAAAGGCAAAAAGTGTTAAATCAAAATAACAGTTAAATCAAAATAACATGGCTACACTGTTATTTCACAATAATAATTTTGATTTAACCATCATTTTGATATAAAGCAGGGTTTTATTATATTGAAATGACCGACCATTCCTTATTTTGAGATGAGGGAGCTCCCCATTTCAAAATAAGGAAAGCTAGTATAGACATGCACTACTTTAAATGGAAATAATCATTTCGATTTAAAGTGTAAGTGTAGACATACACCAAGGCTATGTCCACACATACATCATTATTTCAAAATGAGTTATTTCGAGAATTAAGGGAATAGCTCAAAGCGAAATAGCATGTCCAAACACAGGACTTGCTATTTTGCTTTAGGATAGGAGCACCATGGGACGTGTGGCAACATGGCCCCCTCCCTGGGCCATGCCCCCACCCAGTATAGGCTAAAATGAAGGCACCCTGGGAAGGAGAAGGGCAAAAGTGTTATTTCAACATAACACATCCAAACCATTTCGAAATAACAGCTGTTTCAATTTAAAGGAGGTTTAAGCTATTTCAAAATGATGGCTCTTATTTTGAAATGATGGAGCCCATCATTTCAAAATAAGAATATCTCCTGTGGACCAGTGTTATTTCAGAATAAAAGAGACACGTGGACATACCCCAAGAGATCCATCCTGTCACCCATTCCCAGCTTTTGGCAGAAAGAGGCTAGGGACACTTCAGAGCATGGTTTTGCATCCCTGGCCATTCTGGCTAGTATGATGGCCCAATCCTTCATAAACTCATCTAACCATTTTTTAAACTCTGTTTATAGTCTTCATCCTCACACTACTCTGACAAAGAGATCTGCAGATTGATTGTATACGTGTGAAGAAATACTTCTCTTTGTTTCTTTTTAAACCTGTTCCCTATTCATTTCATATGGTGATCCCTAGGTCCCATATTATGAAAAGGAGTAAATAACAATTCCTTATTTACCTTCTCCACACCAGTCATGATTTTATCAACTTGTATCATATTCCCCCTTATCTATTTTCCCAGATGAAGAGTCCGAATCTTAATCTTTCCTCAAATAGAAGCTTTGCTATATCCCAATCATTTTAGTTGCTCTCTTCTATAACTTTTCCCATTCCAACTTTCTGTGAAATGAGGTAGCCAGATCTGTATGCTGTATTCAAGATGTGGAAGTACCATGGATTTATAAAGAGGAAATATGATATTTTTTATCTTATTATCTATCTCTTTCCTAATGATTCCCAACATTCTGCTAGCTTTACTGACTGCTGCTGCCCACTGAGTGGATGTATTCAAAAAACCATCCATAATGATTCCAAGATCTCTTTCTTGACTCATAACAACTAACTTAGACCCCACCATTTTATATGTATAGTTAGGATTATGTTTTTCAACATGCATTATTTTTCATTTATCCACATGGAATTACATCTGCTTTTTTGTTGTCCAGTTACCCAGTTTTGTAAGATGCCTTTATCACTCTCCACAGTCTGCTTTGGACTTAACTACCTTACACAGTTTTTTCAATCACCTGCAAATTTTGCCATCTCACTATTCACCTCTTTCCCAGATCACTTATGAACATATTGAACAATATTGGTCCAACTACAAAGTTATGGAGGACACCACTATTTACTTCTCTTCATTCTGAAAGCTGACTATTTATTCCTACCCTTTGTTTTCTATCCTTTAACCAGGTACTGATCCAGGAGAGATCCTTCACTCTTATCCCATGACATCTTACTTTGCTTAACTGACTTTGGAGAGGAACCTAATCAAAGGCTTTCTGAAAATCTAAGTACATTATATACACTAGATCACCCTTGTCCACATGCTTGTTAATCCTCTCAAAGAATTTTAGTAGATTGATCAGGAATTTTCTCTTTACAAAAATCGTGTTGACTCTTCCCCAACAAATTGCATTCATCTATGTCTCTGATAATGTTGATCTTTACTATAGTTTCAACCAATTTACCAGGTACTGAGGTGAGGCATATTAGCCTACAATTGCCAGGATTCGTTTTTTAAAATTGGCATTACAGTATCTATCATCTAGACATCTGGTAACGAAGCTGATTTAATTTATTGCTTACATACCACAGTTAACAACAGGGGTTAAAGTATAATTTGGGGGGGGCCCTGAATGCTCCCATGTTGGTGGGCCACCCTCCCAGGCCAGTGGGCACCCCCAGACCCCAGCTGCTGCCTCCCCATTCCAGCGCCCCACCCCATGCCCCCAATACCTCCCCCAGTGTGACCCAGGCCTCCTTGCGCTCACTGGCGGTGGCGCGGCTGGGGGAGGTGTTAGGCCCCAGCTCTGGGTGGCTGCACAGCTGGGACAGAGGCAGCAGGTCCCAGGTTGGGGTCAGGGTGTGGAAGGTGAGAGGTTTGGGGTAGAGCTTGAGCCCCCCCGCAATGCCCTTGGCCTGCCCACTGGAAAATGGCAGAATGCTACTCTAGGGCCTGCTATTTTTAGGGGCCCAGCATTCAGGTGCTTTCTGGGGTCTGCTATTTTTAAATGGTGGGCCCTGGAGGGCAGCATTCTGGTTCCATGTTCTATTTTTAGGGGCCCCAGAACACTGAGCCCCTAAAAATAGTGGGTCCAGCCTACTTTAAACCCTGGTTAACAACTTCCAAAGGGGTAGATGTGTTTGCCTAGTTCAGCAAAACAAACAAGGATTTTTTCTGTATTTTTAAAGACTAATTTATTTATCACATGAGCTTTTGTGAGATCTGCTATAACAATCTGACTTGATCCTATGATTTACACTTCCCTTCATACATTTTCCTCTCATTCTGTAAGTTCCCCATCTTCAAAGGGTCTGACAAAGTGGGATTTTTTCCCACAAAAGCTCAAGTGATAAATAAATTAGTTAGTCTTTAAAAGTACCACAGGACTCCTTGTTTGTCATCCCACAGTTAGTAGCTCTGCAATTTCACATTTGAATTTCTTCAGAACTCTTGCGTGAATACCTCTGGTCTTGGTAACTATCAATCAATCAAATAATAGGGCTGGAAGGGACCTCATGAGATCATCGAGTCCAACCCCCTGGGAATTGAACCCAGGACCTTCTGCATGTTAAGAACTAATTGCTGTTTATCAATTTGTTCTAAAATCTCTTCTAATAATGACTCAGTCTGGGACAGTTCCTCAGATTAGTCACCTAAAAACTAGATCTCCCTTTCAACTTCAGCTGTGAAGATTGATGAAAAGATTTTAGTTTTTCTGAAATTGCCTTATGTTCCCTGAGCACTACTTGAGCATTTAGATCATCCAGTGGCCTGACTGGTTGTTTACCAGGCTTCCTGCATCTGACATACTTTTTTTTCCCCTGTTATCTTCTGTGTGTTTTGATAGTTTTTCTTCATTTTCTCTTGTGACCTTCCTAATTAGAATTTTTACATTTGACTTGCCAGAGTTTATGCTCCTATTTATTTTCCTCAATGGGATGTAACTTCCACTTTCTAAAGGATGCTTTTTTGCCTCTGTCTGCTTCTTTTATTTCGTTAATTAGCCATGGTGGCATTTTTTTGGTCCTTTAACTATATTTTTTTGTTTTTGGCAGGGTCGGGGGGGAGGGGCATGGCAAGTATACATTTAAATTAAGCCTATACTACAATGTCTTTAAAAAGTTTCCAGGGCGGTTTGCAGGGATTTCACTTTTGTCCCTGCACCTTTCAATTTCTGTTCAACTAACTTGTTCATTTCTGTGTAGTTTCCCTTTTTGAAACTAAATACAACATGGTGGGTTGCTTTGGTTCCACCCCCTCCCTCCTCTCTGAGATATGAACTTTTATTATGTTACTGTCACTATTACCAAGCAGTTCACCTCTCCAACCAGTAGATTAGAATGAAAATAATTAGAGTGTTAGTGCTCCTTCTGGCAGGGAGCATGTCTTCAGGTACAGCACCTAGCAATGTGGCCATAATTCTGTCTGAGACCACTGCAAACTACTGCAATCAACTCTCCTAATTTACTATGCATGTGCATGTGTGATGTGAAGTGTATCATATGACAGGCCATTGTGATGTCAGACATGACTCAACCAATTGTTCCTTGGGAATATTGCTTATCATCTTTGACATCACCGTGGCCTAGGAGTCTTGGTATGGCACAAATATATACCTTATTGTAGCTGCATGGCTGGGGATTTAAAAATTGGACAGTAACAACCAGTAAAACCCAGGGATGGTTCACTTTGGTGACACAGCTGCCCCTTTGGAACTTGTCAAAATATAAAGCTCTCAGCTGTGCTTTCAGCTGTTTCCAATATTTCACGCTGACTCTTCAGACAATTGTATGTTGCTCTCGCTCAGGGAAGAAACCATGAAAATCTGAAAGTTTACATGAAGGATACAAAGTACCAAGGAAAACTTTTAGCTGCCCATAGAACTTTTGCAAAAAATGGTGTAATTAAATACAGCTAGTCCTCACTTAGTGACCTACTCGTTTAGTGACCCCTCAGAGTTATGACCGGCTCTCTGATGAGTTGGTATTATGGCGATGTACGAGAACTTGCATCAACTCGCTCAGATTACCTATATTTACAGTACACTATGCAAACTAAGTTCAGTACATTAGAGCTTAAAACATTTAAAATATATATGAAAAATGTTATAAATGATGCAAAGGTGACATTAAAACTATCTACCGATGGTTGAAAAACCCACTACCAGTAAAGTACATTATGCCTGAAATACCGGTAAGGGCTGCTCCTCGTTTAGTGACCAATTCGTTTATCAACCAGGTTTCAGGAACGGAACCCGGTCACTAAGTGAGGACTACCTGTAGCTATTAATTGATTAAAATAAATATTTCACACATTCCCTTTTGATTTTCCCACATCTTTTGTGACGGGTTACGGCTAGTACAAATAATAAAAAACAATAAATGTGTGTGAAAAATTAATCCTAAATTTTAAGGATGGCACATTTCAGGCTGTCTAGTTTATAACACAGTAGAATCCTCTTCATCCTCTAACAGTCAAAGTTGTGTGTGCCTGACTACACACACCATCATGGATTTTTTTTTTTTATATGGTGTATCAGGAGAGTTGTTTTCTGCCTATCAGCCTGATGATCTACCCCCCCCCCGCCACCAAAGTGAGCCCACTGCAGAAGCAGATGATTTCTTAGAATTATGTCACCATCTTCTTTAAACATAGGAAAATATTATTTAAACATAGGAAAATATTTAAAAAAATAAAACTCTCATCTTACCAGTCCCACAAAATATACAGATGTCTGATTAGAACAATTTGTCTTTAGCAATTCTGTTCTAAGTCATGCTAATAGATCTTTTTGTTTTAAAGGAGAATTTCTTCTTCAGAGCCTTCTGTGTAATAGCAGAAATCTTTCCAGGTAATATCGTTTTTATTCTAATTGTTTCTTACCACCTGACTAAACAGAACTCCATGAATATTTTGCTGTTTCCCTATTAACTTTTCTTATGTATTGCCAAAATGTCACACCTCCAAAGGCAGGGCTTGATTAATGTGTCAATTGCAAGTCTAAACTAGTAGTTCTTTTATGCAAGGGAAATTAGTTCATTTGCACAAGGAAGGTCACTGAGCTTTATTGCAGAGAGATTATAATGTCAAAAGTACAGATATCAAAAGACAAAAAACTGGACAGGTAGAGAGAGAACCTGCCACACTGTTTTGAGTTGTATATAGGACACACCTATACGACACATGATCTCACTTTGCCTCCTGCTATTTTCTTCTCCTAATTCTTATAATTACTTATATTATGGTAGCACCAAGAAACTTCAACTGAGATCAGGGCCCCATTGTACTTGACACTGTATAGACACATTGTGAGAGACAGACTTCTGGTGAGCCTCCAGTAGAGCACAGTACGGAAGAGAAGAGAGAGAGCCTGATCAAGTGATTTGTTCAAGATCACCCAGTTGGTCAGTTTCCAAGCCATGAATAGAGCCCCAGTCTCCTTATTTCCACTCCAGTGCCCTGTGCATTAAACCACATTGCCCCCCAAACCACAATCAAAAATATTTTAAGCAGGGTGGAGGGAAAACTGTGTTTATATCAACATTCTTTGTATTATTTTTATTGTGATGGCTTCTAGAAGGGGCCACCATTTTCCCCCGTGCTAGCCTCCGTAGAGAGAACAAAAAGATAGTCCCTCCTCCAGTGAGTTTATAGTCAAAGCAATAGTGAATGCTTCATCTGAACTATTTTAGCATTCAGAAACATGGCTTGGAGAAGTGGATTAACTCATTCACTGATTAAGGGAAATTTGACTCTAATTATACAGGTGTGATTGAAGAAACATGGGCTTATTTACAGTCAAATATGTTTAAATGGCATACAAAATGTTATCTGTTCTGCAATGACAGTTTTCCTCAGCTATTTAAAATTTATTGTGATGAACAACATTACTTAGGTTTCAAATGAATTTATCTAATTAAAACAATGAATTTGTTAAAGAAATTCCAGGACATTTGGACCAGCTGACCCGTCTCTCCTGCCACACTCAAACATTTATTGTAAATGTCAGATGAGCAAAGTACAGTCTGATAAAGAGATATTTTATTCTTTGCTGACTTTAAAAATAAAACACATTTTTTCAACTAACTCTATTATCTTTCCCATGATGTGTGTATAAACTGGCTCCAGTGTCCAGACGTTTGTATTAAAAACATGTGTAAACCCAAGAAGTATCCCAACATCATAGCCTACAATCCATTTACAGACTTACAGTCTTCAATATCTGTTTTTGCAACCTGCATTTTGGTCAGCTTTTGTGTGCAACATTTGCTAATCCACCATATCAGTTTCCCGATGTGTATACTGTTGCATCTCCCTAAGGGTTTTCAGTTTAAAACTCACAATTACATAAAGTATAACTTCTAGAAATACCCAAGCAAGGCCTCTATTCTTGTAGGACTTTGCAGACTGAACATTTCCTGTTACATTAAAGAACCGTTGAAGTCAGGAGGGTGTGGTGCACAGCTAAGAACACTGTTCTATTAAAGTAGCTAAAATGTTGTCTAATGCCCAGCAAATGTAGTACAATCCAAAATAATTTCCTGAAATCTTCTGGAACAAGTGGCTCTGATATTAATAAACTTATATGCCACAACTGCTTAGTAACTGACTGGGGGAGTGGCGGTAAACTCTCTTTTTCCATTCCCTGCACAGAAAATAATTGATTAATACACTACAATATCTGTTCACAATTTAAGCTCTTGAAAAACACTGGGCTTGCCTCTAGAAACTTTGGGCGCACTTCTACAATCTTTATATTCACCCTGGTGCAGAAGACTCATTCTCAGCCTAATCACACAAAACCTGCCCTTTTAATGGCCACAGCCCTGAAACTAGTTACATAGCTGAAAAGGGGGTGGATGTTTCCTATCATGAGCTGAGCTGCTAGTGATGAAGAGGAGCAGAAGCATCAGGGAGTTTCCTTAGAAGAAAGGCAGTCGTAACTTGCTGGGGAAAATGGGAGAAAGTTCAGGTACAACTAAAAGAACAAAGAAGAATCCAGCAGCAGGCCCTAAGGAAGAAGAAACTCAGAAAGGCAAAGGGAAAATCTCCAGGGAGCTGTAGTCCACAGTGACTGAAGAACTGTTTGTGTTTTTGTCTGTTTGGAAAATAAAATGGCAAGGAAAAAGACCTTGGGTCTGGCAGTGAGTCATTTCTGGGCTGAAGACAAGCCAGCACCTAATATTCCCATTTAATTAGGACATCATAGGAGTCAATTTATTTTGTGACACTTAGCCTTGAACATAGGTCACGGCAAAAATAACTATGAAGTTGTAAGCTTATAAGAGATATTTTCATATATCAGTTTTGCAGAACTTTTATCATTTAAGGCCAGATTATGGACTATCCTACAGAGGGGAGAAAAGGAATGTATAGTACTACCTTATGTTTCTGTGGTGGGTCCATAGGAAACACTCTCCATGTCCTCTACTCTTTTTACCATGAAGAAAAGCAAGGCCTGGGGGGCAGAGTCACGGGACAGTCTTAGTTTTGCACTCATGATGTACCAGGTAGCATAGTTGTATTTGCATGCAAGGAAATGTGCTGCCCCAGGTGCAGCCCTCACAGCAAGAGGGGAACTAGGAAGCAGATTGTAACTAATTATTTGATATTTGAGAGGTACAGTGGGAACAAGAAGTTATAAAATCAGAGGCCAAGGGAGAACAGGATATTAAAGAAGGGAGTGACCTACAGTATCAGAAACACCTGAAATGTCAAAGAATGAGGCCCTGAGTCTTGGCCAGAAAAAAAGTTAGGCAGAAAGAGGCCATTCGAGAATTCCTCTGAAGTAAGAATATTAAATCTGCTGGATGTGTAATTTTTATCCTGAATGTGGTTTGTACAATGTGGGCTAACAGACTGTAGTGTGAGCAGAAAGACACTAGATTCCACGAGGGAAATCCTCACCATATTGAACTTAATAGGAGCTTTGGCATTGATTTGAATAGGCCTCCCACCCCAAGTACTTAACATAACCATAGATAATATTTTGCCAGGTTTCCTGCAGACTGAATTCTTTCTTACCACTGCCTCCTTCTCACTCTATTAGCCACTGCCCTTTCAGCAATACTACATCAAGCATGCTATAACAGTCTGCATAGGGGTTCATTTATTTTCTGTAAGTTGTGCTGTATTTCTGCTTCAGTTTCTTTAAAAAGTATAATCAGGGTTCAGCTGCAACTTTAGGGCCATCTGCAGATACTGGTATTTCCCAGGCCCTGTTTACACTGCTGGTAAAATTCAGTGGCAGTTGAAGGGAGGTGTACAAGCTATAAAGTGTAACTTGCATAACTCCTGTTATCTTCATAACTTCACTTCTACACATCGTTTTCACTGTGCTGCACCAACAGGAAATGTATTACCGTCAAGGCAGTGCAACGTCACCTGAGGGGTGGTTTTATTAGATTGGCTTCCAGGTCAATTGAGTGTTCCTTACTGACTGCTCAGTCAATCCAGATAAATCGAGCTGACGGCAGCAAATTCACAACTGTCAGTAAAAACAACCCCCCGGTTAGCTCCTCAAAGCAACTGGTAGCTGCTTTTGGTTCCAAGCAACTCTAAGCTTCGGTGTGCTGAGACTACAGCCTATCATGCTGACCAATACTGTCTCATTGTTTCCTTGTACTCCCCTGTCTGTCTGGATTTATCTGTTGTCTCATATGGTAAGCTCTTCTGGCAGGTAAATTCCTTTTGTTCTGTTTGTACAGTATCTAGCACAATGGGATCCTGGTTTATAACAAGGCATTATAGTAACACACAAAGACAAACAAACCATAATTAAAGCAATGGCCAGGATCTTATTGTTATAAACATATATACACAGAAATTCCAGGTGGGAGCAGAATGAAGATGAGAAAGACAGCAAAGGAGAGAGATTGTTGGGTATGATGGGATGGGGAAGATAGGATGGGGAAAAAAAAATGAAAGAAGGGAGAAATCCTAAAAGTTCCCCTGCCCATATCCCAAAAATCTTGGAAAATAAAATGAAATCCTAGTCCTATATCCAAGACCATAAGGCTTTGTGCAAGGAATCTCTGAGGGGTTGGCAGAACAGAATCCCCTGTTTTAGACTGCAGAGCACCAGCTCAGATATTTTTGCATCTACAGCTCATAGACTACAAGAATGCTGTATGAACTGCCTACATAAGGAAGAACTGGAATAGGTGGAACCAGAAGGCGCACATAGTTCATCACACTCTTGTCTCTTTCCCTTTCTCCCTGCACTGATGGGGATAGCACCCTAAAAGAGTGCAGCCCATAGATATAGGTATAAAAATATATACTGTAGCTATAAGGCAGTAATACAAAAAGACCTACAAGCCCAAGCTGGCAAGGTATTAGCTTAACCGCTTAGCCTAAAAATATGTGGCTTCCAAGACTTAGCATAAAAATGTGAACCAGGGATGACCTTAAGTCACAAGATAGCATAGAACATATTGCTGTAATAAATAAATACACTCACAGCTAATCACAAGAAATTTGTGGCAGTTTGGTATTTTAGGTAAGGAACATCAGAGGAGTTCAAATGGAAAATTGTTAAAGTAACCAACTGATATATATGTTAATAAGTTTAACAGAACATCCCAACTTTGATAGGATAAGAAAAATAGTTATGATTAAAGGATACCAGACGGACATTCTAATAAATAGTCCTGGCAGCTGCCACAGCTATAGCCACAACCATCAAGACTTCAGCCATCAGGATGGTTTGGCATGCCAGAAAAAGAGTAGTACTCTTGTGAACCACCACCAGGAGTGCTGCTGGCCCAGGAAAAGACCTGGTGGGTCGGTGCACAGGGACTTGGGGCTCCTGCAGTGCTGCTGCAGCCACCACCATGGGTGGTCCAACAGCAGACCCGGGGCTCAGGCACTTGGACTCAGGGCTTGAGCCCCTTAAGCCTGGTGCCCACAACGCCCCTGACCACCATTTGTCATGTTACTTCTAGGTCTCCACAAGAATGGTCTAAATATGCACATATCAATGTCGAACATAAAGTTACGTGATAAAATCAGGACAGATGTGTATTTAAGGGTATGTCAGAACAGGTATGTGAGCCCTAGACTTTTAAAGGCCCTTTTCCCTGCAGATAGAGGGGAGGTTACTAAAGGTCAATTGAAGGCACCTAGACACAGTTATAGGCTACTCTCAGCCTACAGAAACCCTGCCTATGCTAGAGAGAGGGGAGAGAGAGAGAGAGACTGACTGACTGACTGCCAGCAGGACTGAGACCAGGAATGGTGCTACCGTTTTTGCCCCCCCCCCCCCCCGCTAGCAGAGCAGGTGCCGACGCAGATGAATGATGTCAGAATGCACTGCAACAGTGTGCTCCCCATTTTGGCGTGCCCCCCTGCAATGCTTACTTGGCTTACTGGGTTGTGCCGGCCCTGACTGAGACTTCCCCGGGTTAAAAGATAGCGCTTCTCCTCAGCCAGGGAACAGTGAGAGACAACTCAGACCCCAGCCTGCAGGAAGGACTGGGGTGGCTCTGATCCCCCAGGACATTACCACCACCTCTACAGCCTGCAAAGAAGCAACATGGAGGTACTCTTTTGGGTTCTGGGTTACATAAACTAAGTGAACCCACCTGCAGTCCAGTAGGTTTGAAGAATATTCCACAGGCCTGAACCAAGGCCTGCCCTAGACACTCCAAGAGAGAGATGTTGAGCGGAAAAGGCAAAGGACTTGCCCAAGCCAGGACACATTTACCTCAGGCCCCTGCTGCCAAAGATGTTCGTTCTTTGGCAAGACCAAAGAGGGCGTGCTTTGCTACAGTTATTACTGCTACTTACTCATTTGGATTGACATGTTTGTATGTTTACTAATTGTTTTAATAAAACTATTGCAAATTCAAAAGCTTTTTCCTTAGTAGAACTGTTGCAAACATGCATACTGTGGTTCCCAAATTAATAGTAATTCTAATAATTCTGGAGGCCAAAATCTTCCAAATCACAAGGAGTTAATTAGAAATTCTCATGTAATCAAAATAATTAATACACAATCAATAGATCAGGCAACAAGAGTACTAGTTTGTATCCGAAGATTCAGCATTTCACTGCATGGCATCTTTGTCTACTTCTATGTTCCACCACCATGTGTCAGTTCTGCTATGTTAGCCCATTCCATGTCAACAAGGTGTGGGGTACAGAACTTGTCCCTCCATAACATTTTGATGACTTCAGAAACTGGAGAAGAAGAAGAATACAGAGTCAAGAGTAAAGATGGAATATTCTCTTTGGTATACCCAGATTTAAAAACAAAACAAAAGCAAAAATACAATTTAAATACTGTTAAATGTCATGAAAAAATTAAATGGCTAATTGTTTGAAATGGCCAATACTTCTCTTAGGAAATACACTGATATTGTTTGCAATGTGCTTTGATCAACAAATATCATTCTGACCCTTAGTGCTGTGCCAAATATGACAAAATAGCTAGCGTCATGACCATAAACATAAAGGGTATGTCCACACGTCTTTTTTATTTCAGAATAACACTGGTTATTTCAAAATAAAAGAGATTAGGTACACACAACATATTCTTATTTCGAAATGACAGGCTCCATCATTTCGAAATAAGAGCCATCATTTTGAAATAGCTTAAACCTTCTTTAGATCGAAATGGCTGTTATTTCAAAATGGTTATTTTGAAATAACGCCATTCGGACTTGTTATTTTGAAATAACCATTATTTTGAAATAACACTTTTGCTCTTCTCCTTCCCAGAGTGCCTTCCTTTTAGCCTATATTGAGTAGGGGCATGGCCCAGGGTGGGGGCAATGTTGTCACACCTCCCACGGTGCCCCTCTCCTAAAGCAAAATAGCAAGTCCTGTGTTTGGACATGCTATTTTGCTTTGAGCTTTCACCCTTAATTCGAATTAACTTATTTTAAAATAAGGACTTTATTTCAAAATAACATTTCAAAATAACAATGTGTGGACATAACCAAAGAGATCTCTGGCCCTCCGAATTTAATATCAATTACCATGAGAAGTGGTATGCAGAAATTCTGGGTCTGATTTTCTAACCAGTCAGTCTGCAGAAAGCAAGCTGCAGTTCAACTGGAAATAAATATAACTCATTATAATTAACGGATTCTGAGAATTTCACTTTAGATATGATTTATGAAGAATAGAAGCTGAACTTCATGGTTCAGAGAAACAATCTAGAAAAGGCATTTTTGCTAATTAAAAATTCACACATCTGGACTATGGAAGAAAAAAAACCATCATGATAACTGATATGCACCCAAACTGATATCAGACATACTAGAAATACCAGAAAGACATGTATCTCCTGAGTCAGCTCCTTGAGTACTCTAGGGTGCATATCATCAGGCCCCAGTGACCTGAAGACATCTAACTTGTCCAAGTAAATTTTAACTTGGTCTTTCCCTGTTTTAGCTTCTGACCATATAATACGTCTATTGCCCTCCTCTATATCAGATATCCAAACTCCATCAACCTTCTCAGTGAAGAACAAAACAAAGAAATTATTTAGTTCCTCTGCCGTTTCCACATTTTCATTTATTGTTTTACCTTCTTTGTTGAGTAAGGGTCCTACACTGTCCTTGATTTTCCTCTTGTTTCTGATGTATTTGAAGAATGTCTTTTTGTTACCCTTTATACCTTCAGCTAGTTTGATCGCTGTTTGTGCTTTGGCCTTTTGGATTTTTCCTTCCAATTCTACACTTCTTTTATTCTATGCTATTTATCACATGTTTCCAAGTTATTAGGTAGATGCACAGGACAGAATTAAGTTTTAGAAACAGATCTAGCAAATGAGTACCTGCTCGTTTGTCCTGCCCATGCCTCCGACAGAAGGACAAAACAAACAAGGAGTCTGGTGGCACTTAAAGACTAACAAATTTATTTATCTCATGAGCTTTCAAGGCAGAAAATCCCAATAAAGTTGTTAGTCTTTAAAAGTGCCACCAAACTCCTTGTTTGCTGAATTAGACTTACACTTTGGAACTGACCAAAGGGTTACACTATCTTAAGTTCTATCAACCACGGGCACTGAAGCAGACTCAGCACCAGTTTGCAGATGTTGCTTTGTGCTCTGTTCAACAAGTTGTGGGATGTTTCTTAATAGCAGCAAAATGCAATATGTTCATAAACCTTATGTTTGTCAGCCCTAAAAAATGAATGCATGTTTGAACTCTTGTGGTGATTTTTACCAGACCAAAAATGGAATGTGAACAAGGTCCTTCTACTATTTTATTGGCTTGCAACATACATGTCAAACTAAAATTACATAAAACAAATGAGAAAGTAAGCAATTTTCCAGTAATAGTGTGCTGTGATATTTTTGTATTTTTATGACCGATTTTGTAAGAAAGTTAGTTTTTTAAATGAGGTGAATCATGAAGTGCACAAAACAAATCAGACTCCTGAAAGAAGTTCAATAGTCTGGAAAGGGTGAGAGCCACTGCTCTCTGCCATTATCTAAATCATTGATTAAGACGTTGACAAGAACAGGAGCCAGAACTGATCCCTCCAAAATCCCACTCAATATGCCCCTACCCGTTAACCACTGATTACTACTCTCAAAACACGTTTCCAACCAGTTATGCGCCTGCCTCATACCAGTTCCGTCAAGGCTATATTTCTTTAGTTTGTTTATGAGAAGGTCATGTGAGACAGTATCAAAAGCTATACTAACTTCTACATATACCACATTGTCCACTTTCCCCACATCCACAAGGCTAGTTACTTTGTGAAAGAGTGCTATAAGGTTGCTTAGACATTTTTTGTTTCATTATCTTTCTGGGCACTGAAACATGGGCGCCACTGGTGCTGGGCACAGGGGGGCATGAGCCCACAGTCCTAGCATCAATGACCCAAGTCCCCTGGGCAGTGCTTACAGAGCCTGCAACTGCCCTTAGCTCCCCACTACATCCGGCCCTGGCCCTGAACCTGGCTGGGTATTCTAGGATGTATTTCAACAAGTCCTGGTGACCTGAGACATCTAATATGTCTAAGTAATTTTTAACTTGTTCTTTCCATATTTTAGATTCACATCCTGTCTTCGGTTCATTGGTGTTCCTTATGTTAGACATCCAACCTACTAAATATTTTGGTGAAAACTAAAACAAAAAAATTGTTTAGCACCTTGTCTATTTCCAAGTTTTCTTGTTATTGTTGTTCTCCTTGATCGAGTAATGACCTATCCTGTCATTGGTATTCTTCTGGCTTCTAATGTATGTATAGACTGTTTTCTTGTCTCACATTGTGCCTTGGACTTTCTGATTTTGTCCGTACTTGCTTGTGCTATTTGTTTATATCGATCTTTTGTGAGTTGACCTAGTTTCCATTTTTTCTACGACTCTTTCTTGAGATTCAGATCATTAAGCACGGTGGTATCTTGCCATAATTCCTATCTTTCCTACTCTGTGGGATGGTTTGCTCTTATGCACTTAATCATGTCTCTCTGAAAAATTGCCAACTCTCCTTAACTGTTTTTCCCCTTAGACTTGCTTCCTATTTGATCTTACCTACAAGCTCCTTGATTTTGCTAAAGTCTGTATTCTTGAAATCCATTATTTTTGTTACCTTGTTTTTCCCTCCTATAATTCCTTAGAATCATGATCTCTATCATTTCATGATCACTTTCTCCCAAGCGATCTTCTCAGCCAGTATCTCCCTATTTGTCAAAATCTAGTCCAGAACAGCCTCTCCCTTGGTACCTTTCTTCACCTTCTAAAGTAAAAAATTGTCTCCAATACCTTTCAAAAACTTGTTGGGTAATCTGTGCCCAGCTCTCTTACTTTTCTAAATAGATGTCTAGGAAACAGAAATCCCCAATTACCACCTAATCCTGAGCTTTGGATGATTTTATTATTTGTTTAAAAAAAGCTTTATCCACCTTTTCTTCCTCTTTAGGCGCATTGTAGTAGACGGCTACCATGGTATAACCTTTGGGTTTTTTACCTATTTTATTCTTACCCAGAGACTTTCAACAAGTCTGTTTCCTGTTTCCATCTCAATTTTAGTCCAAGTGTATATATCTTTGATACATAAGGCAACATCTCCTCCCTTTTTCCATGCCCCTCTCTCCTTAATAAGTTGTGCTCTTTTATACCAATATTCCAGTCGTGTATCATCCCACCAAGTCTCTATAGTGCCAGCTATGTCCAGGATGGGCAAACTACAGCCTGCAGGCTGCTTTTATTGATCTCTTCAGCTGGGCCTGGCTGAAGGACAACAGCTGCTTCCCCACTGCATGCAGCAGTGGCCACCAACGCCTTGGGCAGCATGCAGTGGCTGTGCCTCTCCCACCCTATGGGTCCACTGGAGATGCCCTGTTCAGAGCATCGTGACCACTCTTCCCACAGCCCAGAGGCATCCTGTACAGCGACCGCTCCCCCTCTCTGCCCTTGCCTTTTCATCCAACTACCGTATTAGCACAGAGCATGCCTGGCCAGAAAATGAGGGGCACTCCCCTTTTCCCCACCCTGCCCCTTCTCTTGCCCCTCTCCATCCCACATATATGCAGATGTGGCAAGTTTGCCCATCCTTGAGCTATGTCATAGCGCTGTTTATTCACTGACATTTCTAGTTTTCTTAGTTATTCTCCATGTTTCTCATATTAGTATATAGACATCTAAGATACTGTTTGATTCCCCCTCTCTTGTCTCTCCCTCTCTCCCTTATTCCTGCTATGATGTCCCATGCTCCCCCCAGATTCTTACCTTTCTCCCACATCTCCAAGTTTTTTTACTTACCTTTGGGCTTTAGTTTGCTGTCCCCATTGACCCTGAAGCCCTCCTCACTAGATTAACCCAGTTAGTCTTGCCCTTCCTTAAAAGGTGGACTCCATCTCTGCTTAGTGGTCCTTCCTCCTGAAACAGCATCCTGTGGTCAAGGAAGCTAAAACCCTCCTAGTGACACCATCCTTGCAGCCAGGCATTCATCTTAAGCATGCATCTACCTCAGCCTGGCCCTCTATCTAGAAGGATAAAAGAGAATACCACCTGTGTCTCCATCCTTTTTACCATTACTCCCAGAATCCTATAATCCCTCTCCTTTTGACTGTGATTGATAACTCTCACGCAGATGCTTCTGGTGGTTTAGAACTGCTACTCTGCTCTGTCTGTAGAGCGTGGCTGTTTGCTGGGACCAGATCTGCTTCTCTGCTCTTCTGTAGGTAGTAACTTTCATCTGGGAACTGGATCTCTTGCTCACTCCCTTCATTGAATACAGTTGCGACTCCCAGCTCAGATTTTTAGAAAGGAATCAGTGATATACGGCGCCCCTATCATTCCGAGAGATGCCCCCAAAAGCAAGCCAGGAGCAAATAATCTCTCCCTCTTGACTTTGACACTGTCCAGTGCCTCATAACCTCAGCAAACATCAGTCTTAACCACAGTGACCACTTCCCTGTACCTATTGTTCTTGCCTTGTCCATGTGGTTTCCAAAAGAGTGGTCTTCAAAATAACAAAGTACAAAATGTAGCCAGATTATCCTTCAGAGTCCCCAGTTTATGTATAAATGAGGTTCTCCCTCACTCAGTTGACTTCCTTTTCTCTCCAGCAGATGACAGCAAAGACAATTGATATTTAAATTAGGTACTGTCCCATTAATTTATTCTTTACTCTCATAGGCTTCAGGCTACAAAGCTTACAATAGAAACTACCACACATCAGATCAGATAGGCCATCTAGTTAGTTCAGTGGACCCGCCAGTTCTCCTCCAAGTGTTCTTTTTCTGATATAGTTAATATTTTTTTCTTATTTTGTTTTTATATCTGACTATTTTCTTGTCATGTAACCATATTTTATTTCCTTCCTTTCTTAATCTCTTTTTGTTTGAGGGTAAAATAAGAATATAAGAATGGTCTTACTGGGTCACACCAATAGTCCATCTAGCCCAGTATCCTGTCTTCCAATAGAGCCAAATCCAGATGTTTCAGAAGGAATAAATAGAACAGGTAATCATCAAGTGACCCATGCTGTCAGCCTTTCCCAGCCTCTGGCCAATAGCAATCCCTCCCTATACTGGCTAATAGCAATTTATGGAGTTCTCCATGAATTTAGTTAGTTCCTTTTTTGAATCCCATTGTAGAGCTGGCCTTCACAACATCCTCTGGCAAGGAATTCCACTAGCTGACTGCATTGTGTGAAGAATTTCTTCCTTTTATTGGTTTTGAACCTGCTGTCTATTAATTTCATGTGGTGATCACTACAGGAAAAATTCTGTCATAAGAAAAGGAGTGAATAACACTTCCTTATTTATATTCTCCACAACAGTCACAATTTTATAGACTTTTATCATATCCCTCCCCCCTTAATCTTCTTTTTTGCAAGCTGAAGAGTCCCTTTCTTATTAATCTCCCCTCACACAGAAGTTTTTCTACATCCCAGTCATTTTAGTTTCCCTTTTCTGTACCTTTTCCAACTCCAATACATCTTTGAGATGAGACAACCAGATCTGCATGCATTGTTCAAGATGCAGGCATACCACTGATTTATCTTATTATCTATCCCTTTCCTAATGATTCCCAATATTCTGTTAGTTTTTTTGACAGCTGCTACACACTGACGGAACCCGTTCAATTTATATGCAGGGACATGCATGCTTCTATTAGTTTGCTATAATATACTTATACTTAAGTAGTACCCATACTAAGACTCTACATTTTTAGTCTTTAGTACAGTGTTTTTTACTTGCCAGCTGAAGAACCAATAATTTAAAGTAACAAAAAATTGCATCTCTGCGTTTTGACCTATCATGCCATTTGACCAGTTTATAGGTAGCGGAAGGTCTTCCATCATTGTTATTTTGTTAGACTGAGTTGCCTCTCATCTCTCTAAACATTGTGTACTCAATATCTTCTTCCTAATCAAGAAACCATTAATATAAGCCTATTAATACAAATACTTGGCATTGGTATCAAACAGGTTCTAATGCACAGTGCTCTTCACTATAAGGCTATGTTCACACGTAAACTGTTATTTCAAAATAAGTTAATTCGAATTAAGAAAATGTTAATTTGAATTAAGGGAAAGCCTGCTATTGAAACAGCTGTTATTTCAAAATGATTATTTTGAAATAAGGCCATTCGGACATGTTGTTTCGAAACAGTTGTTTCAAAACAATGGTGTTTCGAAACAATGTGTCTGAACACCATTGTTTTGAAACAGCCATTTTGAAACAACGGCTATTTCAATTTCAAGCGAGGTTTTACGTTTTGAAATAACGGAACATCGTGTGGACATAAGAAATTTTATTTTGAAACAACGGCTGTTGTTTCAAAATAAAACTCTTGTCTGAACACAGCCTAAGAGAGCAACCCAACAATCTCTATGAGCTCCAATATTCTTCCTCTATAGCAGCAATACAGAAATGCATTGATTTTTTTGTCATTCCACAATATACCAGTAAAAACATCTATTAAATCAATTGCCTCTTCCTTTGACAGACATTCTAGTTCCCATTTTTTGCTTTTAAGCTTCTTGACCATTTTTTAAATTAGTTCCTATTCAACTTTTTTGTTTCTTTTGCCATGAAATTATTTTTATGTAATCCCTTTGTTTCACATTGATCTTTTTCCAGAATTTATCTCAGTGACTTCAATTTGTCCCTTGACCACTTCTGTTATAATGTCTTTCCATACTTTTAGGTTTTAAGTTGGCCCAGCTTTGTAATGACTGAAAGTTATTAACATTTGATAGCCATTCAATGACCTATTTGAAATCAGCTGTGGTATCTGTCCAGTTCCTCATGAACAGTTCACATCTCCAAACCACTGCCACACTTGGCACTAACTGGAAGGCTTGTTCTCAGTTTTAGTAGAGGCTAAATATTGAATGTGCTTGTAAAAGGAATTATTCTTCCATTTCTAGAAATAGTTTGACCAGGTCAGTGTCGAAGTACACTGGAGAGACAGAGATGAGAAGTGTGACTAATTTCCACTCTTTGTGTATCTTTTCTGTAGATTTCAGTCTCCAGGGCTTTTTAGCCTTCATATTTCATGGTTGCTAAAATAAATTTCAGAAAAATAACCTAGAAAACCTCTTTGCAAAATTGATTGCCTCAACTTCACCTTTTTAATTCAATAATGACTAATACACTTCCTGAATGTTAATACAGTGACCAGTTAGGGAAGAATTCTATTATTGATTGTGGGCAACACTTTAAGAAGAAATCATGAAAAAGGAAATAGGGATCTTGTCATCATACTCTGTCATGTTTCTCAGACATATTTAGATAGATGCTGAGCACTCTGAATGTCAGATGGTGAGTCCCCCAGGCTCCCTGGCAACCACAATGCAACTATGAAGGAGCCTACAGTTTGCTTCAAATATCCTTGGTAAGGATGACATAGTTAAATGACTCCAACAGGGAGTACAGTACAAGGATGGAGCATCTGAAAGAGGCAACCACTCCCTGTGGGATTGGCTCCATACTATCATGTGAAACATTCACAACAGTTTTAAACAGGGAAGCTGAATTTATTATTTAATGAGCACAGACCTTGGAAAAGATTATTGATGACTGCAGTATAAACACAGCCACTTAATTGGGTGTTATTGACTGCGAAGAGGATTTAAATGAAACAAAAATCTGTCCTCCAAGCAGCACTTTCTACTAGGTAGGCTGCAACTGGGGTGAAGAGGCAACACCGAAAACAGCTGTGGAGAGCAGATGAAGTATTAGATATGGTGGAGAGAAGAGAGGAATCTAACTCCAAAGAGCATTGTTCAGAATGTTCAGAGTACAAGAACCTTGACAGGGTGACAGTGAAACAAGACACGTTAACAGAACAGCAGCAGAGTGACAGAGGCAACACAAAATGACACTGTGACATTATTAGGAAGCTCAGTAACATACACCACCTTCATCATAATGTCATCAGGACAGATGGCAGCAGTTGGCAAAGACAAGACACAACATGACTGGAAAGCAACAAGAGCCTATAGAAGAAATAATATGAAAGACTATCCGGGTGTGTTCACACAGGCTTCTTATTTCGAAACAACAGAGGTTGTTTTGAAACAAGAAACAGCATGGCCACATGACGTACTCCCATTTTGAAACAAGGGGTTCCCTTGTTTCGAAATGGGAGCTGTGTTTCGAAATGGCTTAAACCTACTTCCGTTTCGAAACAACGTTGTTTCGAAGCCAGTGGTTTCAAAACAACCCCCTGGGGACATGTTGTTTTGGAACAAACTGTTCTGAAACAACATTTGACCTTCTTCCCAGGGTGCTTAGCACCCTGGGAGGAAGGGCCACCCCCTCTGCACCCTGGCCAGGGTGCTGAGGGGTGTCCCCTGGCCAGCAGAGGGGGACTGCAGACCCCCGCGGGGTGAGCCGCAGCCGGCAGGCAGGCAGTCCTCTGCAGACCCTGGCGGGGTGAAGCGCCTGGCTCTGCTTCACCCCGTAGGGGTCTGCAGTCCTCTGCAGACCCCTG